>PVIU01003087.1:0-153856 GCA_004026605.1 Ondatra zibethicus
CCCACCTTCTGCTCTTCACCTGCACCTTGGGGGCTCAATCCATTGCTCTGATGTGAATGTGGGTCTCTGTCTCTATCTCCATTCATCGGATGAAATTTCTCCCACCTCTATCCCCGTCCCTGGCTTCCAACTTTTGCTTGATGATCCTGTTTGCTTCCAATTTCCAGGAGGTTCTGTGTATGCTTTCCTTGGGTTCACTAGCTCGCAAGCCCAGAGAAGCTGAATACCTAGGCCTGTTCTTATCCATATTTATAGACCCACCAGGCATGAGGGCTTTGTTTGGAGTGGGATCAAGTAAATAGTGTTGGTTACTTTCATAATATTGCACACCACTGTTGTACCAATGGGTCTGAGATGCCAGGGTAGTCATTATTGCAGGTCCTATGTTTTATGGCTAAACAAGATTTGATGACTTTCTTCTTCAACAACATATATATCACCTCCAAGAACTATGAAAGTTTCCAGCAGAATGAATGTAAATATTACTTTTATTTCTTTTTGTCCTGTGACCAAAGCATATGGTGGATTTTTTTCCAACAATGGAGTCTGCCCATAAAGTTCTGGTGGATAACAAAGAATGGTATACACTGTACTATGTTTTGAGTCCCTGCCTTCCCTCAACCAACACATCTAAAGGAGGCTTCCCAAACACAGCAGTGGGCTTGTTTGATAACCTGTGGATTCTAAAGGGTTCGTTGATAATTGTGGGTTTTTTTAAAAGAAGGTTATATAATAGCCAAGAAGCCACATTAGACAATAGTCCAGTTCTATGTAATACAGAAAATTTTTAGCTTAATTTAACATAAGATATTTCCCCAACATTTATGGTTCAGACTTGAAGTTACAAAGCTTGGGATGAGTAGTACAGTTTTGTTGTTGGCTTTCCATCTCTGTTCCTTTCATGTCTTCTTCTTAGTATAGGCAGAATGCAGAGAGGAAGAGGAATGTGAGTAGAATGATGAATACAATAGAATTTGAGTGGAGAGATAGGGGTTGGAGGCTTTGTTGCTTTTATAAGTTGAAAATTAGCTTCCGCTGACCTTATATAGGACTTTAGTGTGTTATCTGAGAATTATGATCCTCAGGTCAAGTCACAAGGTAGTGTTTGTCATTTGCTTCCTTCAACTCTACCATCTTATCTTCTTGGCAGGTATCTTCATTGGGACTCCGTCCATCACAGTACTTCCTCTTAGTGCATGCAACTACTTCACATAAAATATTCTCACCTCTGAGCCCAGGACACTTGCTTTAGATAAAGCTCTAATACTAATGCTGACAGCTCTCTTTCTGCTGTGGGACAATGGTCTTGTACCCTGTCATTTATATTATATTGTTTTAATAAAACACTGATTGGCCATTAGCCAGGCAGGAAGTATATGCAGGGCAACCAGGCAGAAAGTATAGGCAGGATGACAAAAACAGGAGAATTCAGGGAAGAGGAAAGACTCAGTCTGCAGCTGTCACCCAGATGCAGAGGAAGCAAGATGAGAATGCCTTGCTAATAAAAGGTACCAAGCCATGTAGCTAACATAAATAAGAATTATGGGTTAAGATGTAAAAATTAATTAATAAGAAACCTAAACTAATAGACCAATCAGTTTATAATTAATGTAGACCTCTGTGTATTTCTTTGGGAGTGAATAACTGTGGGACTGGGTGGGACAGAAACCTCTACAAACATCTTTCCATTTAATCAAAAGGCAGTGCACACTTTATATCCTCCAGTCAAGAAAAGATACCAGACCTGGAATTTGACTACAGAATGTCAAAATTTTGACAAAAGCATTTTAGAGTTCTCAGTACTGACTTCAAACAAAAAGACAAATAAAAAATCTCAGTGTGAAAATTATAGCAAATTGATAATTTGCTCCACAAATCACTTTAATCTTCTCTAAATCTTTGACATACCCTCCCTTGTGTGTGAAGTATTTACAATTTTTCATTTCTTTAACACTGATTTCAAATATTCAGAGTGCGTATTGTACTAATTAATAAAGTGAGGAAAGTCTATTTAAACAATTTTATTGATGTTTAATCATTATTTAGTGAATTGTACATATGGCACACAAAGTTGATTTGAAAGAGTGACCTATGCAAATGCATATGAAAGCATGGCAGTCATAACTAAGGTCTCACCCACCTCAACCATCTCTTCATGCTCAGTGTGGTTAGTCCTACCTGGCACTATTATCTAACCTGCCTCCAAGATCTACTTTCTGTCACTATAGATAATTTTGCATTTCATATGTGGGATTATTCAGTTAGACTGCTTTCATGTCTTGTTCTTTAATAAGATATAATTCTTTTAATATTGTCCATAAGTGAGTGATTCATTTCTCTCATGCTGACTTTTTATCCATTCAGCCTTGACAGATGTTTGGATTATTTCTAGTTTCTGGCTCTTTAAATACAGCTATTATGAATACTAATGCACATGCCTTTCTGTAAGCATATGATTTCACTCTTCTTGGGTTAATGTCTCAGTATAGAAAAGGTATATCTTTTGACCTTAAAGAGACTATCAGACTCTTTTCCAGAGTGGTCACTAGAACTCTGGTGCTTTAATTAAATATTTTTACTCAGATGCAGAGACCCAAAGACAAACATTAGGTTGTGCTCTGGGAATCCTGCTGAAAAGAGGAAGGAAGGAGTGTAGGAGATAGAGGGGTCAAGAACATCACAAAAAACCCCACAAAATCAACTACCCTGGGCTCATGGGCACTCACCGAAACTAAAGAAACTAAACTGACAACCAGGGAGCCTGCATGGGACTGACCTAGGCACTCAGCATATATCTTACAGTTGTTTAGCTTTGTCTTCTTGTGGGACTCCTAACAGTGAAAGTAGGGGTGGTCTCTGACTGCTTTGCTGACTTTTAGGTCCCTACTCCTCATATTGGGTTGCCTTGCCCAACCTTAATACATGGGACGTACTTAGTCTTACTGTATCTTGATATGCCATGCTTTGTCAATATCCATGAGAGTCTTGCCCTTTTTTTTGATAAGAAACAAAGGAGGAGTGGATGGGGGTGGCACAAAGGGATGTTTAGGAAAGGGACTGGGAGGAAAAGAAGGAGTGGAAACTGTGCTTGGGATGCAACATAAATAAATATGGAAAAATTTTATTGATACTGTGGAGGTGATATTTCACTTTGTTCTCAATCATTTCCTTAATGACTAATGACACAACAAGCTCTTATCTTCTCATTAGTGTGTCTTCTTCAGATCTTCTCTCATTTCTTTAAGCTAATTTTATGCCTTTTTTATTTTATTTTATACTTGAGTTTTGCCATTTCAATACATTTGTTATAGCCTTATTTATTTATTTCTCTAACTTTACAATATGTTAAAGATCAGAATTTTAGATTTGAGGAGTTCTGGTTTGTCACCATAGTTTTTATTGGGCATGTGTGTGATGTTATACCATAAATCTGCCAAATATTTATTGTATGTTTTATTGCTGACATTGATATTTTAACAGCTTAGGGTTTAGACTCATGAATTAGTTTCAACATGTTCTTATTCAAAATTTGGATTGCATAGTTACAAAGGAATGAACAATTTTTTAACACCTTTTAAAAGACTAATTTTTTTCCCTCCAGAAGTACCTTTTAAACTTTGGCAAATTTTAGTTGAGCATATACATGTTAGACTATTTCTAAGCTCTCTCTTTAGCTCCATTAACCTGTTAGTTTGTTTTCATATCTAAAACACATTTACTTCATTGCAGCAGTACTGGAAGTTTTGGAATCACATATTGAAAAGGGTGCAATTTTGTTCTTCATTGTTCATTTACTCCCTGTCCTTGCAGTCCATTTGTTCATAGAAGGTACATTATTTTATTTTAGTTTTTAAAAAGAAAACAAACTATTTCTTTCATTTTACATACAAATCCCAGTTCCCACTCCCTCCCTTTCCCACTTCCCTCCACTTTCCATACTGATTTCTCAGAAAAAAAAAGTAGCTGTACAAGTTTGCACTCCCACCAGCAATGGAGGGGTGTTCCCTTTACTCCATATCCTCTCCAGAATAAGCTGTCATTAGTGTTTGTGATCTTGGTCATATTTACAGGTAGAAGATGGAATCTCAGAGTTGTTGGGATTTTCATTTCTCTGATGGCTAAGGATACTGAACATTTCATTAAGTGTCTTTTAGCCATTTACGATTCGACTGTTGAGAGTTCTATATTTAGATCTATACCCCATTTTTTTTACTGGATTATTTGTTCTTTTGATGTCAGGTATGTTGAGTTCTTTGTTTTCTTTATCGCCTTAATTGTTTCTTTCACTTGTTTGATTGATTTTCTTTTTTGTTGATGTTGATGACTTCTTTTTTTTTTTTTTTGTCTTTTCTTCCACCTCTTTGAATTCTTCATTTTCTCTTTAAGGGCCTCAAACCTATTGCTAAAAAAATTTTTAAGGTGTTTTCTTCTGCTTCAACTCTGTTGGAGCATTCAAATCTTGCTGTGGTAGAGCCACTAATTTTTGGTAGTGCTGTGTTTTCTGTGTTGTTGAGTGTGTTTGTACCTTGTTGCCTATCCATCTTTTCCTCCAATTGGTGTAGTTGAGGTTGTGTCTCTGGTGATCACTCCTCCAGATGCCAGTGGATCCAAGGCTCACAAGGTAGCTCCTTGTGGTGTAGTCAGGGCCATAGTTTTGGTCACACCGGAGGTCAATCCGTGCTCCTGGAGGTTGTGGGGCACTCCAGTCTGTTTCTGCAGAGGTGAGGTGGGGCCAGTCTACTCCCAAAGAGATCAAGTCAGGCCTGCCTCTTAAGCTAATTTTTATATAGTGTTCTATCACGTTATTTTATTATTTATGAAATTTCATTGCTTCAGTAATGTTTGACAAAAACCTTCTTTTCCCCACTGAGATGGTTTTTTATATTTTCAGATATATTTTAGATACATTTGTGGATCTGTGTTTGTGTTATATGTGTATTCTATGATCTTAAAGTTCTTATCTATTCAATATTTAGGTTTTTTATTTGTTTTTTTTTAATTTTTTTTTGTTTTTCTAGACAGAGTTTATCTGATTGCTTTGGTGCCTGTCTTAGAACTAGCTGTTGTAGACCAATCTGGCCTTGAACTCACAAAGATCTGCCTGTCTCTGCCTCCCAAGTGCTGGGATTAAAGATGTGCGCCCAGCTCACTGTTTCATTTTTATTACTCGCATATAGTATAGAAAAACTGAGTAAACAGTTTTCCTTTGTTATTTTTAAAAACAATGTAAAAATTTTTCTTTGTGTTGCCATAATTTTTAAAATAATTTATACACACACACACAAATGCTCTTTACTGAATTTTTGTTGCAATTTTAGGTAAATTATATACCCATTTCTGGAAAATTGACATGTTGGGTTTCTTTATGTACAAACTAAAATTTTTGTTGTGACCAAATACCTGGTAGAAAAAAAAACTTGAAAGGAGATTGGATCTCTTTTGGCTCAGGGTTGGGAGGAGCTAAGTCTGTGCCTACTTTGCCCCAAGCAGTTGGACCATCGGGCCAGAAAGAACATATTGCAAAGGCTCTTTGTATCACAGTGTTCTGGCAGCAGAGAAAGGGGTACAAGACATATCAGGACACAGCCTAACATTGGAAGGTTCTCCTAGAGAACAATCTCCAAGTAGGCTCTGCCTCAGTTTCCTCAGGCCTCAAATACTGCAAAGTGTTATTATCAAAAATATGAGCCTATGGAGTGTGTTTCACATTTGAACTACAACAATATGTGTCTTCATTTCCTTAGTCTTCAAGGCATTTTACAGGTATATAATACAGTGTACCTACCTATTTTATTACATCTACATCCTAATCATTTCACACATTACCCATTTTTAATACACTCCTTGAGTTTTTAGTTTTATACTGAGTTGGCCAGGTTCTTCCCATACTTCTAAATTCTTTCTGAGCTGGATGAGCAGTTGCGTAAGTGTACCAGATCGTGAAGATAACTAGGTAGCTGCCAGGCAACTCAGCATCTTTACTCATGGTTGATGCTAGCAAGCTAAAAGTTAATACCCACTTAGAAATATTATATGAGTTTTTAGAGACTAAACATGCAAAACTAGGAATTACCTATGTTTCTCAAAGCTCCTTTCAATCTCTCACCACCTTAGGAAGTTTTATCATTTTTAATCATTTATATTCAGCTACATTTGATTTGATTCACAGCCTTTTTTCTAATTATCTTTACATCCCTCTCCCAACAATATATTTTCCATACAGCTATTTTTGTATCTTTGAAGATCAGTTAATTTTTCTTCTACAATGTTTCAAACTGCTGTCTAACCAAGGGTCCATCACACGATCACACGCACTGCTTTAAGTTTGATTTAGACTGCTTAAACATTACATATATATATATATATATATATATATATATATATATATATATATATGTAATGCATATATATATATGCATTTCGAGCATATGCAATAAAGTTACCTTGGTTTCAAATACTGCATTAGTAACTTTAATATGAGTTTAAATTTGAGCTGGATTTCATTATTATTGCATCAATGATTGCCTTGGTTATTCATTTTGAAATTTAACTTGTGTATCTATTTTTGCATATACATAAATATTGAGTGTGACGATTCATAAGTTATTTGAGAAAAGTTTGATATTGGTTTTTAGATTTTTTTTAATCTATTGTTTGTTTTCTCAAGTCATGTCCAGTTTATGGATAATTCTTTTCTACTACTCCCTGAACAATTTGCACACTATGGTGTTTATCCTACTACAGGTATCATGAGTTTATTCTGTGTAGAGAAACCATATTCAATTTCCAATCACTATTATGCTATGAATCTCATTCACTCTCATTATGGTTATTTGGTTATTTCCCAACTTCAGAAATGTTGCTCACAGGGAGAGACCCTAAATTCTATGTCTGTGATGCCACTATGGATAGGAAGCAGTTTGTTCTCTTGAGTACTGTAGTGCCAAATCTTGATGTTTTTCTCTCTTCAAAATTTTTGACTCAGTGAGAGCTCTGGGAATTCTTCAGGCCACAGAGTTGCCACTTTCTGGTGCTGTGGCATTAAAATGTTTTGTTTCTAGGCAGTAATCTAGGTATTTTTTTATTTATTTCATGCCTGGTAGGGATGATTCATTCAAAATTTAATGTCCAGCATATTGAAAACTACCATAATTTTTCCCATTTTCAAGGTAGTTTATTGCTGTTTTGTTTTGGTTTGATTATTTTATGTATGAAAGTATACCTTGACTCCAACTTAATAGCAATAATTTATGAATGTCTTGTTACTGCTCTAACAAATTATACCAGTAACCAAGAGCATAGGCTTATTTTTGTAATTCTAAAGCCTAAAACTATGGTGTTGGTTAGGTTGTGTCTGTGACAGGCTGTGTGGGAGCGTTCATTTCCTTCCTTTTGCAGTATTCAGAGCCCAGGGGCATTCCTTAAATATTAGCCCCTTCTGGTGCCTTCAAAGTGAATCATTCATTCATCTGTCTCCATCATCTTGTTTCCTTTGTCATGTCTCCTTCTGTCTTATAGTGGCTGATTATTACACTGGACATAGTTAAATAATTTAATATGATCTACTCTTCTCAAGATATTTCCCCACACCTTCAACCTTATTTCCTAAAGCTACTCACACTAAAATCTGAGATGGTTTTCTTAAACAAAATCTTCTTTTACTTTTTAAAGTTTATTTATTTTATGTGTATGAGCATTCATCATGCATGCATATATGTGCACCATGTGTGTGCCTGGTGACCAGAGAGGTAAGAAAAGCAGTAAGAAATAGCCCCTGAAACTGGGCTTACAAATGGCTGTGAGCACCACATGGATGTGAGGGCTTGAACTGAGGTCCTTTTCAAGAGCATCAAGTTCTACTAACACCTAAGTCATCTCTCTAGCTCATAGCAAAAGATTTAACTTGAAGATTCCTAGAGGTTTGAAGCAGGAAACATAGTGAACTGATCTAGTGTATGTGAAAATGAAATAGAAAACAGAGTTTTCTTGTGTTTCAGTGTCAGAAGACGGCCAAAGGAATGATGCATGATGAACAATGCCTTGGGCAACTATGAGAGAGGCTCCAGGAACAAGGCAAAGGACCTTTTTTAAAAAAAAATACTTATTTTATTTATTTATTTTATATACCAACTGCAGCCTCCCCTCCCTCCTCTCCACTCACTGTCCCTCTCCCCAGCCCTGCAACCCTACCCTCAATCTACCTTTCTTCCATATTCATTCAGAAAGGGGCAGGCCTCCCATGAGCATCAGCAAAGCATGGCATATCAAGCCTTATAAGACTAAGAATCAGTTCAGTCTGGGCAAGGTAATATAGCATGGGGATTTTACTGGTTCCCAAGAACCAGCCAGAGCACCAGGGACATCCCCTGTTTTCACTGACAAAAATAGACTTGGTCCTATAAATAGACCAAGTTACATAACTGTCACATATATACAGAGGACCTAGGTCAGTCCCACACAGGACCCCTGGTTGTTGGAACTCAGACTCCATGAGTTCAATAAGACAGACTAGCCATTTCTGTGTTTTTTTCTACTATGTTGCTCACCCCGCTATCTCCTACAATTATTCCTCCCTCTCCTCTACAGAACTTCCCAAACTTGGCCCAATGTTTAGCCAAAGGTCTCTGTATCTGCCCCCATCAGTCACTGGATGAAGGTTCTCCGATGGAGTAGTCATCAATTCTATCACAGGGATGGTCAGTTCAAGCTATGCATTCATTGCTCCCAGGAGTCTTAGCTGGAGCCATCCATGTAGACTTTTAGAAGTTTCCCTTGCATCAGACTTCTAACTGACCCAATAAAGCCCCACTTTCCAGTAATTTCTCTCAGTATTCTTCCCCTCCACCAGCTCCCCAACCCAATCCCTCAAGTCCCCATGCCCACTCTTCCTGCTACCTAACTTCTCTGGGTTATTTATTCTTTGGTTGATGCATATCTAGGTTGTTTCCAGGTTATAACTCTTAAAAATAAAGCGGCTATAAACACAGTTAAGCAAGTGTCATTGTGGTCTAATTGAACATCCTTTGGGTATATGAACAAGAGTGTTACAGTTGGGTCTTGAGGTAGATTGATTCCCAATTTTCAGTAAAACCACCATATTGATTTGCAAAGTGGATGTACAAGTTTGCACTTTTGCCAGCAGTGGAGGAGTGTTGGCCTTGATCCACATCCTCTCCAACATAATCTGTCACTTGTGTTTTTGATCTTAGCCATTCTGACAGATATAAGATGAAATCATAGAGTCATTTTGGTTTACATTTCCCTGATAACTAAGAATGGTGAGCATTTCTTCAAATGCTTCATTGTCATTTGAGATTTTTCTGTTGAGATCTGTACCCCATTTTAAAATTGGATTATTTATTCTTTGGTTGTTTAGATTCTTGTGTTCTTTATAATTTAGAATTTGAGTATTTTATAATTCAGCCCTCTGTCAGATGTGGGGTTGGTTAAGATCATTTCCCATCCTGTAGGCTGCCCCTTTGATCTACTGACACTGTCCTTTGACATACAGAAGCTTCTCAGTTTCAAGAGGTCCTATTTATTAATTGGTGATCTTAATGTCTGTGCTACGGTGTTTTATTTAGGACATTGTCTACTGTTCCAATGCATTCAAGGTTTTCCCCACTTTATCTTCTACTGGGTTTAGTGTAGCTGGATTTAGGTTGATATAGTCTACATGCTGACATCCAGTTATGCCAGCACCATTTGCTGAATGAAGATTGTAGTAATGAGGCGAGTGGGCTGCTTGTCGTCCCAGCCACCCTTGGCTGTGTCCCGCCACCTGGCTCCCAGTGCCTGGCTAGCTTATACTTGAAATAATTACACAGAAACTGTATTCATTAAATTACTGCCTGGCCCATTAGTTCTAACCTTTTCTTGGCTAACTCTTACATATTTGTTTAACCCATTTCTAATAATCTGTATGTCACCATGAGGTTGTGGCTTACCAGAAAAGATTCCTAACCAGCGTCCATCTCAGGCAGGAGAAACATGGCAGCTGCCACACTTCCCTTCTTCCCAGCATTCTGTTCTGTCTACTCTGCCCACCTAAGGACTGCCCTATCAAAAGGCCAAGGCAGTCTCTTTATTCAACCAATGAAAGAAACATACAAACAGAAGGACCTCCTACACCAGAAGATATTTTGTTTTCTCCACCATATTGTTTCGCTTCTTTGTCAGAAATCAAGTGTACATAGGTGTATGGATTTATGTCAGTGTCTTCAATTTGATTCTATTGATCAACATGCCTGTTTTTGTGCCAATACCGTGCTGTTTTTATTACTATAGCTCTATAGTGGAGCTTGAAATCAGGGATTGTGATACCTTTAGAAGGTCTTTTTTTTTTTTTTGTACAGGATTGTTTTAGCTATCTTGGGTTTTTGTTTTTCCATAGGAAGTTGGGTCTTGTTCTTCCAATGTCTGTAATGAATTGTATTGGAATTATGATCTGAATTCAGTTGAACCTGTAGATTGTTTTTTCATAATATGGACATTTTTACTGTGTTAATCACACTGATCCATGAACATCTGAGATCTTTCCATCTTCTGATATTGTCTCCAATTTCTTTCTTTAAAGACTTGAAGTTCTTGTCATGCAGGTCTTTCACTTGCTTGGTTAGATATACTTCAAGATATGTTATATTGTTTGTGGCTATTGTGAAGAGAAGGGTGTTGTTTCCCTGATTTTTCTTCTTTTTATCACTTGTATATAAGAGGGATACTGATTTTTTTGAGTTAAACTTGTACCCATCTACTTTTCTAAAGGTGTTTTTCAGCTGTAGGAGTTCCCTGGGAGAATTTTTGAGGTCACTTATGTATACTATCATGTCATCTGCAACTAGCGATATTTAGGCTTCTTTCCCAAATTGTATCCCCGTGAATCTCCTTTTGTTGTCCTATTGCTTTAGTTAGGTATTTGAGTACTATATTGAATAGATATGGAGAGAGTAGACAGCCTTGCCTTGTCCCCGATTTTACTGGAATTGCTTTGAGTTTCTCTCTGCTTAATTTGATGTTGACTGTCAGCTTGGACTATATTGCTTATATTGTATTTAAGTATGTTACTTGTATCCCTGATCTAAGACATTTATCATGAAGGGTTATTGGATTTTGTCAAAGGCTTTTTCAACATCCAGTTAAATGACAATGTGGTTTTATTTTCTTTCAGTTTGTTCATATGATGGATTACATTGATAGATTTTCATATGCTGAACCATCCCTGAATCTTTGGAATGAAGCCTACTTGATCATGGTAGATGATTTTTTTGATGTGTTCTTGGGATTCAGTTTGCTAGTATTTTATTGAGTGTTTTTGCATCAATATTTATGAGGGAAAATGTTTTGCAATTCTCTTTCTTTGTTGAATATTTGTGTACTTTATTTTGAGTTGCTAATCAGTGCCTAAATCATGACATAGAGACTTATTATTAGTATTAATGCTCTACCTTAGTTATTAACTCTAATAACTTAACCTTTTTCTCTTCATCTATGTTTTCTCTTCATCTTTCTTTCTTTCTGAATATCTTTCTTTCCTGCTTCCTCCAGTGACTGGCTGTCTGGATTCTGGTCCCAGTTGTGTCCTTCTCTTTCTCAATCATTCTCTCCTCCTTCTCTCTAGAGCCTTGATTCCCATTATTATTTATTTTCTTTGCCCTTCAGCCCTGCCTCTCCCTTTTCTGCCTAGCTATTGGCCATTCAGCTTTTATTAGACCAATCAGGTGCCTTAGGCAAGCAAGGTGAAAAAAATGCAACATATCTTTACATAATTAAACAAATAAATAAGATACATCTTTGCATCATTAACAAAGACAGCAGAAACAAATGTAATGCAATTTCACATAGTTAAAGTAATATTATGCAACAAAACAAATGTAACAATCTTTGCCTAGTTAAAACAATATTCCACAACATCTTTGTGTGGTTTGGGTATCAGGGTAACTGTGATCTCATAAAAAAATTATAAAAGTGTTACTTCTGCTTCTATTTTGTGGAGAAATTTGAGGGAACACTGGTATTAGCGCTTTGAAAATCTGTAAGAATTGTGAGCTTAATTCTGGCCCTGGGCTTTTCTTAGTTGGGAAAATTTAATGACTGTTTGTACTACCTTAGGTATTATAGGTTTATTTAAATTATATATCTGCTCTTGGCTTAATTTTGGTATGTGGTATCTACCAAAAAAAAAAATTCCATTTCATTTAGATTTTTCTAGTTTTGTAGAGTCCAGGTATTGAAGTATGATTCTCTAGATTTCCTCAGTTACAGTTGTTGTGACCCCCTTTCATTTCAGATTTTGTTTATTTGGATATTCTCTCTGTCTTTTAAACAGTTTGGAGAAGGGTTTGCCTATCTTATTGATTTTCTCAAAGAACCAAATATTTGTTTTGTTGATTTCTTGGTATTTGTTTCTATTTTATTGATTTCAGTCCTTGGTTTGGCTATTTTCTGTCATTCTGTCTTCTACTCCTCTTGGACATGTTTGCTTCTTTTCAATCTAGAGCTTTCAGCTTGCTGTTAGTCGACAGCATGAAATCTCTTCAAATTCTTTATAAATATACAGTGCTTTGAACTTTCCTATTAGCATTGCTTTCCTCGTGTCCTATAAGTGTGGATATGCAGTGCATTCATTTTTCATAAAATTCTACAAAGTCTTTCCTTTCTTTCTTTCTTCCTTGGCCCAGGGTTAATTTAGTGAGAGTTGTTCACTTTCCATGCTTTGTAGGCTTCCTGTAGTTGATGCTGTTCTTGAACTTCAATTTTAATCTATGGTGATCTAATGAGATACAAAAGATTATTCCAAGTTTTTTTTTCTGTCTGATAAGACTTGCTTTGTGGTCAAGTAAGTGAACAATTTTGGAGAAGGTTCCATGAGGTACTGAGAAGAAGATATATTCCTTTGTATTTGGGTGAAATGTTCTGTAGGTATTTGTTAGTCTATTGTTGAGTCACAACATCCATTATTTCCATTATTTCTCTGTTTAGATTCTGTCTGAATGACTTTTCTATTGAGAGTGGGAGATTGAAGTCTCCCACAATTAATGTGTGGAGTTTGAAATGTGATTTTTGCTTTAGTAATGTTTCTTTTACAAATGTAGTTGCCCTTGTTTTGGGGGCAGAGATATTCAAAATTGAGACATCATCTTGGTGGAATTTCCTTTAATGTATATGAAATGTCCTCCATCTCTTTTGATTAATTTTGGTTTGACATCTATTTTGTTAGATATTAGGATAGCTACACCAGCTTGTTTCTTTGGTCTGTCTGATTGAAAAATCTTTTTCCAACCCTTTACTCTGAGGTAATGTCTGTCTTTGATATTCTTTGTGCATTTCTTGTATGCAGCTGAAAGATGGATCCTTTTTTTCATATCCATTCTCTTAACCTGTGTCTTTTTATTAGAGAATTAAGCCCATTGATACTGAGAGATATTAATGACTGGTGATTATTAATTTCTGGGTTTTTTTCTTTTTGGTGTTGTTGACGGTGGAGTTGGTGTTGGTGTATGCTTGTGTGTGTTTCCCTCTGTTGCCTATCACCTGTATTTTCATGGGCATAGCTAACTTCTATGAGTTAGAGTTTTCTTTACCGTACATTCTGTGGAGCTGGGTTTGTGGACAGATATTAAATTTGACTTTGTCATGAAATATCTGCTTTTCTCCATCAATGGTGATTGAAAATTTTTCAGGGTATAGTAGTCTGGGCTGACTTCCATGGTCTTCTAGAATCTGCAAGAAATCTGTCCAGACTCTCCTGGATTTTAGTCTCCTTTGAGAAGTTGGGTGCAATTTTGATAGGTCTGGCAAAGAACCTTTTAACTCAGGTACATTTTGTTCCATGGATTGTTCCTGAACTTCATTTCCTGCCTCCTGTGACAAAAATTTACAAGCAATTCATAAGACATGTTTATTCTTTTTGGATGACAGAACATAGTTCTGTAATTCAATCTGATGAAAGGATATGCTAAATGCTATCCTTAGTGTGCTTTGAATCTGGATATGGCCTTTTGCCTTGTTTTCATGCTTTCCAGATATTATCTATAATATGTACCAGGCAATTGTGTTGTAGTTGGTCTGTCCTTAGAAAGTTCTGGGAAAGGGCTACTCTGTGAATATTTAGTATGTGTACATTGGCATTTATTTACATGTTTTTCTGATCATGTTTTTCCAAACTCAAACCATTTTCCTTAGATCATTGCTTCTTTGTCACATTCATGTATAAAAATACACTGAAACCAATGGAAAGTTGTCTGCAGCATTAGACTATAGGCACCCAAGTTCTTTAAGGTTTTCAAATGCCAGGTCCCAGAAAAATCTTTGTAAGTTGACGAACACCTAAACTTCAGCCCGTGGAGAGGATGTATGCAAATCAGTCACCAGGGCTACCATCTAGGCTCAGACACATGGTTCCTTTTGGGCTGCTTCCTTCTTCCTGCTTAGTGAATCTTACTAAAGAAATGCCCTTGGAAGTTTTAACTGTATGTGTTACAAGTGAGCAATAAATTCTGAGTCATTTCAACATGGCCCTGAAAACAGTCCTCTCTGGGGATCAAGAAATGAAACAACTAATTGTATTGTACTCACAGGTCCTATAGACAGAATGAAAAGTACTTCAAACCTAGGAATATGTAGGGAGGGCTGCCAAGAGCCCAACTACAGCAAGCAAGTGGTGATGAAAGGAGAGCGGGAAAGAGAGATGAGGGAGTAGAACTCTGCCCCTCTGGAGAGCACTGCTGCAACTGAGGAGAGTTTAACATATACAGGAAGATATGTAGCTATCTCCCTGAATCAATTGTATCTATTTCACAGCCAGTGAAATAAAAAACAAAGTTTGAGAAGAGCTTTACCTTAACAAGGTGACAAACCTTATCACAGTGTTATGGATGGGTACCCAGGCTTTTTGGGAGGGATGCTGAGATTTCAAGAGAACATGAATTAACAACACCTATAATATGTCATTTCTTCTCTCCTTTTTTTGCTGAATTAAAGAGTATCTCAGCTACATCATCTCAGGTGAGGGTTTGTTTTTATTTATTTTTTTGTCCAAAGTCTTGACATTTCAAAAGTGATAGGAAGCTCAAACAACCATGTCCTTAGGAAATATTGCAATACAAAGTAGCTGTTGGTCTTCCAAGGCACTCCTTTATATTTGTAACCATGCCTCTGCCTTCACAAACAGACTATCTTGTCCAGACAGAGGCAACACCATTCTCAGGAATAGTCATCATCTTCAGTCACACATACTGGCTGATTGCTCTTCTGCTCAGCTGCATTGTTTTCACTTTCATTATGAGAGAAAGCAGAAGACAAGATTTTGGAACAGAAATCAAGGAAGTTTTTTTTCCGTATTCTTTTATTTTTTTCCATTCAAAAAAAAAATTACATTTCCTCCCCTTCTCCCAGTCCCCCTTCTGCTGCTTCCTTAAAAGAAGGCATGGTGCCCTGCCCTCTGGGAAGACCAAGGCCCTCCCCCCTCCATCCCGGCCTAGGAAGGTGTGTATTCAAATGGACTAGGTTCCCAAAAAGATAATACACGCAGAAGAGATAGGTCCTAGTGTCATTGTTGATGGCTTCTCAGTCTGCCCCCATTGGCAGCCACATTTAGAGAGTACAGTTTGATCATATGCTCGTTCAGTCCCGATCCAGCTGGATTTGGTGAGCTCCCATTAGATCAGGCACACTGTCTCAGTGGGTGGTCCAGCCACTCATGGTCCTAACTTCCTTGCTCATCTTCTCCCATCTTCTGCTCTTCGACTGGACCTTGGGAGCTCAGTCCATTGCTCTGATGTGAATGTGGGTCTCTGTCTCTATCTCCATCCATCAGACGAAATTTCTATGGTGGTGATCAAGATATTCATCAGTGTGACTATGGGACAATGATAGTTCGGGCACCCTCTCCTCTGCTGCCCAAGGACCCAGCTGGGGACATCCCTGTGGACACCTGGATTCTCCTCTAGAGCCAAGTATCTTGCCAGTCCTAAAATGACTCACTTAATGTAGACATCTTATTCCCCTCTCCAATATCCACCTTTCTTCCATCTCCACCCTCCCACTCCCCCAAGCTCTCCCCAGTCCTTCCCTTCTCCCTTCTCCTTCCCCCTCTCCCCTCCCCACCCCTCCCCCCACCTCTATCCCCACCCCCGTATTCCCACCTTTTGCCTGGAAATCTTGTTTGCTTCCAATTTCCAAGAGGATCTATATATGATTTTCTTTGGGTTCACCTTGCTATTTGGCTTCCCTGGGCTTGTGAGCTATAAGCTTAGTGTCCTTTGTTTTATGGCTAGGATCCACTAATGAGTGAGTACATACCATAATCGTCTTTTTGGGTTTGGGTTACCTCACTCAGGATAGCGTTTTCTATTTCCATCCTTTTTTTTTTTTTTTACTGTGATATTGGATATAGGTGAGAAGATCAATTCTTCCTACCCTCCTACCCTAAGAGGGTTTGCATTTCCATCTCTACACAATGACTTTGTTTGCTCCCATTTTGTTTACTATACTTAACAGCTACCTGGGAACTTTACTTGTGACTTCTGACCTGCACTGGGTAGCATAAATATGTTTCTTTAACCAAAGCAAGTGGCCCAAGATTGTACTTTCTTGAAGAACAAAAGGCACAACTAGTAGTAATTTTTGCTCAGTGTCCTGGAAGGCATCATGGGTGAAAAGATTTTCCTTGATTCCTACTTATTCAGAGTAAATAGTAGCAAATAAACTATGAGAAATAACTCTTTTATTGCAGCATACCAAAGTATCAGTGCCTGTTCTACTGGATATCACTCAGAACAAACAATGAATTTAAACCCAATCGCTGCCTTCATGTATTTAATATTAGCATAGTGTGTAAGGGTGTCAGAGACAAGACTATGAACACCAAATAGCTTTATCCAATATTTATTAGACATATTGTGTTGAGATTTCCATGGACTTATTTAGCTATCAAACTGCTCTAAAGCAATATTTATACTTTTTTAAAATCCCAAGCCCAATAAAAGAAAAATCCAAGCACAATACTTTTCACACAATGCCTTACATATAAAATATGTTATGCCCTAGCATCTGGTCCATCTGAAATGAAGACTGAGAGCTTCCACTTCCTGTGCTTTTCTATTTATGTCTTGACTCAAATATGAAAAAGAAGCTTCTTATATTTAACACAGCAATTTCTATTAGTAAGCTGTCAATCTTAGTTGGAAGAAAGTCTCAGTAAGATCAGTTTCTCTAGTCAAAAAAATAATTGCAAGATTGTGGAAATGCCCTTGCTGTGACTTGTGTTTGATGTATCCCCCAAAGGCTGGTATCTTAACGGCTTGGTTGCAATCGAAAGGAACTGGGAAATGTTGATTTCTGATATCTCTGAGTTAATCGAGAAATTAATCTCTTGATGGACTCACAATCGAGAAGTAATGGGACTGTGAAAAATGGGGCTTTGGAGAAAGTGAGTGTTTGTTTTTAATTGTATATCTTGATCCCAAGTTCTTCCTCTGTTAGTCTCTTTCTTCCTATTCACCATAATGCATCTCGCTCTGCTTGACCATTCTCTGCATGGACTCAGAAGCAAGAGAACCAAGAGAACTAGAATTACTACAGCTGTTAGTCAATACCAATTTTTACTCAATTATGTTAATTTGGAAATTTTGTCACATTGATGAAAATGATCGCATCACTAATGGAACTGATCTTTCTCTTTTTACATTTTTTTCTGTTACATTAAAGAATTTTCAATACTCATCTTTTTAATTACCTCATATGATACTATATATATGTATATATATGTGTGTATATATATATGTATATATATGTATATATATATATATATTGTATCAACTAAGAAGTCTACTCACATACATTTTAGTCAGGACCTGGAACGACACTTGTCAAAGCCAATCAGACATCAAATTCATTAAAAAGATTATTACTATAGAGATTTTTCATCACTACTCTAGAAGTTATGATCTAGTAGTTGTTACATAGCCTAGGAACTTGCATCCTTGACATGTTCCCTAGTGATAATACTCTTGCTGGTGCAGAACTATCCTTAGAAATCATAGACCAAGGGAATCTCTTTGTTTAAAAAAATGTCAGTAATGTTTTCCCTCTTAAAATTTGGAGTTGAGAAGTGTTACCAACCATTTGGTATACTATCTATGGATTTGGTGTTATGGTGGTCATTGTGGCTACATGTAAATATAGATACTTTACAAATAAAATGAAATAAAATGGACATAATCATAGTAGAGTGCAGCAAGAATATAAATTTAGGTACTGCAGTAATGAAACCATTAGCAGATCACTTGCCATGCAAGCTAAAGGACCTCCATTTATACTCCCAGCATCCACTGAATAGCGAATTCAGTAGCCAAGACCCGTAATTTAGCACTGAGGAGTCAAAGACAAGGAGGATCCTGTGGGTTTCCTAGCAAGCCTGGGTAGCTGAATTGACAAGTTTCAGGTTCAGTGAGAGACCTCTCAAAATGTAAAGTGGAGAGTGACATTTGACATAAAGCTCTGTAGTTCACACAAACATGGACACACATGCATATGTACCAACACACACACACACACACACACACACACACACACACACACACACACACACACTGTATATTCTGGAAAATGAGTGAAGAAGTGAACTCTTTTTTAATTTTGTAATTCAAATCAATTGACATGCCTAGCCACAATTCTTATATTAGTATATGTGATCATTAATATTAATTGCCATCTTGTCACAATCTATAATCACCTAGAAAGTGAGTCATAATGAGGTTGTTTAGATTAAGTTGACCTGTGATTATCCCTGTTGTCTTGATTATTTTAATTGCTATGAGAAGACACAGTCTAAAACTGGGTAGCACCATTCCCTGGTTGGGCCCTAGAATCTAAAAGAGTAGAGAATGATAGCCATGTGCTAAGCATGAATGTGTTCTTTCTTTGTATGTTCTTAACTGAAGATGATATATGAAAAGGTGTCCAAACATCCTGATGTGGTCACTTCTTCATGGTAACAGATACAATAATACCCTGAATTTGTAAGTAAACCCTTTGGGCTGGCTAGTTTTATGTCAACTTGAAACAAGCTGTAGTCATTTGAAAGGAGGGGATCTCATTTGGGAAACTGTCTCCATAATATCTGGAGGGAACTCGAAGGAGGCACAAGACATCCCACAACCACTTCTCAATACAAAGGAGATTTATGTGCCCCAGAAAGACAAAGGGCGGGGAATAAAAGACAAAGACAGGAGATAGAGGATGAGGGAGAAGAGGAAAAGAACAAGGGAAAGGGGGTGAGGATAAATGTCCTAGAGGGACAAAGGACATTTGCCTCTGAATAGAGAGGAGATGGAAGAGACCAATAGGCAAAGGGCAGTTTACAAAGGATAAAGAGGAAACCCCATGTTAAGATAAGGTGCTTAATTTTGATAAGGCAGGTTAATTTGGGTAGCCAAAAGTGGGCTTTCATTGTTAGACATCAATACTTTGATAGCTGGAGCTCAGTAGTCAGCCTCAGGAGGAGAAAGTGGCCAAATAAGGGAATATACCTTGGTGACTAGCTTTAAAAATGTAATGTAACTGGTTTGTTGTTTTTTTTTTTTTTTGTTTTTTTTTTTTTCAGCAAGAAAGTGGGAGTAGCAGAAGGACAAGGCCTGTCAGAGCCTTGTTTGACATGCTTGGGTCTACCAGAGTCCCTTCAAGATCAGGCTGTGTGTAGACCTATAGGCCATTTTATAAATTAGTGATAGATGGGGGAGGGTACAGTGCATTGTAAGTGGTGCCACCCTTAGGCTGGTGGTTCTAGGTGCTATGAGAAGGCAGGCTGAGCAAGCGAGTAAGCATCACCCCTCCATGGCATCTGCATCAGCTCCTGCCTTCAGGTTTCTAGCCTGCTTGAGTTCCTTCTATAATGAACAGGTATTGAAGTGAAAGCCGAATAAACTCTTTTCTCCCCAAGTTACTTTGGTCATAATGTTTCACTGCAGCAATAGTGCCTCTAACTTGGACACCCTTTCTTGCCTTAGTGGATTTTAGTCAGGGTGTTTTATTGCTGCAACAGAAGTAAAGCTAGAAGAGTGTCTAAGAGTCTCTTTGTGACTTTCTAGTAAAAGCTGAGATGTCTGTTGTTGTTTGTTGTTTTGATTTTTGACTCTGAGTATTTTCAAGGCACAGACGCTCACTTTAGCATGGAAGAAATGAATAATTTTCTGGGCTAGTCTCATGTCAAAAAGAATTGATTTGCAAACATATTTTAACTCACTATTATTGTTAAATACAACTTTGGTAAAAGGCTAAAAATTCTGTCCAAGCAGCAAATAACATATTATCTATTGTTTACTTTTAGTCTATCTCTAGAATGGTATCAGAGAATTTTTTATTATTATCTACTTCAATCTATTTGATATATTGTGAATTTGGTTTGATGCCAAAATGAAGGAATAAGGAAGAAAATAAATGTATAAAGATATTTTTACTATGAGAACAATGGACAGTTTTTTAGAATTAATTATTGAAGAGGTGACTTAAGCATATTTGTTGTTATCTATCAGATTCTGGTCTTGAAAAATTATTCAAATTTTCATTTTTGTAGGATTCTAAATCAAATCACCAGATATTATGTGGCAGGTCAAAGCAGCTAAGAAGGGACATAACAGAGAATTTATACAGATATTGATATTGGAGATTATCTGTGTCAGAAATTACATAGAAGTTACCAAAGTAAAAAAAAATTAAAATGTAACCAAAAAGCCATAATATTAAAATACTTTGCCTATTTGTGTCAACCAATGGCAAAATCCCAATGACAAATTCACTTTTATTCTCTTTGTTGGTGTTCTTGACATGGCTAAGGCAACTGAGTTCTGTGCTATAGACTCCTATTTGTGTGCAACAACTATTCTCCATGAATATTTATTTAGAAGATTGAGGAACAGAAGTTTGCAAAACAATGCAGAGAAATATATGATATGCCATAGGCCTAGACTTTCTACCTACTAATGGTACTTTGGATGACCATGGGAATTCCCTTGCTATCATGAACATCTATGAAACAAAGAAATAGACTCTATATGGAGATTGTGGTAACTAATTTTTGTTGAATGATATTTTACTTCAAGCAATAATGAAAAACAAGCAAGCTGCCAATGTCATTGGTGAACCAAAAGTAAATTATCATATGTCATTCTGCAGAAAAAAGCAAAACTGAAGTTGAATTCTGTTGAAGAATGCTATTTGGTGCTTTTTACCCTTCCTTGTTTTTTTTTTTTTCTTTTTCTTTTTTTTTTTTTTTGAAGGCTTTCTTCTTTATGAAGACCTTTTAGGCAGGTTCAGCAAGGGCAAAGATCAACTTTACAAATGTAACATGGAACATTGTTTTAATGTTCCATGTTACAAATGTAACATGGAACATTGGCAGGACATGGGCACAAACAGAAAAATGATGATGATGCAAAAAGTTCAAAGATAGTCCTTGAGCCAGAGTCAACATGCTTATGATGCATTTATTTTGCAAACACTAGAGAATTTCATGTTTGGGCCATCAAGAAGGAACCCAAATGACTAGGGCAGAACTCATGGGACACTGGAAAGTTAGATCTTTGTCAGGTGGTTGAAGTACAGAAGCACATACTCTCTCCACATCACTTGCAACTTGCTTTAATTCTCAACCAAAGGAGAAATAACCTAAGCAATCCCTCCCTTCTCACTTTCTGATTTCCTATTTAGTCTCCTGTCTCTATATGCATAGATTAATGTAACCTTAGGAACTTACCAGAGAAGTTTCTTTGTGAAGTAGACAACATTTAATGTAGAAATTCATTACTGGTTAAAGTGCAAACAGCAAGTGTTTGTGGAGCCCTCAGCCACAAATGAGACATCTATATTCCACCCCAAGGACCATCTTGGAAGAGGAAGAAGAAAGATTGTAAGAGACAGAGGCCAGAGAGGACCAGACAAAACAGTGCCTTTTAGACATGTCAGGATGGCTGAACTCATGAACCTACAGCAGCTGTGGGTTCTAGTACAAGATCCACAAATTATCAAGCCAGTAAAGCTTAAATCACATAGAAGGGAGGTACTCAGAAACTCACACCCCTGAAGAGCTATTGACAGATGTTGGATTCTTTGAGGGAAGGAGAGTCAGCATTTTTAAGCATGTCAGTCATGGTAGGTCATCCATGCTCCAGTGGATGGGGAGGTGAGTGTAGATCTGGGAAAAGTGAGTGGCATATGAAATTCTTAAAGAATTAACTTTATGTAGGAATATAGATACAGATCTGAACTCAGTCCACTAGCTGTTTAAGGAAGCATTGAAGATACAATGTACTGACATCAACACTAAAGGAAAGAGAAACTCTGGAGATTAAGGTTCAAGTGCAAGCAGACTGATGATTCACACAAAGTATTGGTGTCTTTTCTGTTTGGGGAAATGTGTGGCTGCAGTTGTAAAAAAGACTTATGAATGAAAACAGCAGCGAGAAAATTGTAGAAATAAAGGGACTGTTTCTGCTTCTCTGATAGCTGTTTAAATTAAGTTTGATCTGTGATTTAAGTAAGTGAGCTTAAGAGAGACAACTAAACAATTTATTTTATGAACTTCTTTATGAGATCGCTGGAATGAGCCTTATTCCTTTGAAGTTAATAAAATACAATGTATAGCATAAAACATTTGTAGACTTCAAGAACTGGTAATCAGCCATAGGACAAATTTAGCTCAGTGCCGGAGTGGAAAACATAAAGAGGAAAACAAACTATACTCAAATAGTAAATAGTTATCATATGTATGAGGGGTCAACAACTTTCATACTTTGTGCTTCAGCAGATTGTAAAAAACGTTTTCAGAGAATATTAATTTCTTGCTTCAACTGAAGAATTTTGATGTTTAATGTCATAATGTTTTCTGGTAGCTTAATGAAGTCTGAGCAAGTTACAAGATACTAGTGGAATAGATTGACCATATAAACTAAACTTAAAGATTTCACTTAATGGATAATCTTACATTTGGAAATTTTGGCCTAGGAATTGGGGTAAGGAAGGAGTCTCAAGACCAGAGTAGATAGAGCTCCCATCCTTAAGAATAATCAGGAGGATAACATAGGCCGTCATTTTCTTGAGTTTTTTGACCTGCAAGAGTTGGATCCATGTCTTATAAGTCATTCAGTTTTCTGAAACTTACATGAATTTTTTAGTTTTCCAAAAGGGGTAAATTTTTATATATTTTAGCATTATCATTGTTTGTAATCTGTATTAAAATCCATATTAAAGAAAAAACAGCTAAGAGGTGTCTGTATGAAATTTCAGTATAACAATAGCATAGAGGGGGGAGAAGTCAGGACTCCCCATTTTTTATATACCTTTAATCATTTTCTTGAACCCTCAGCGCTTGCATAGACTTTAAACCTTTAAAACTTTTTCTTTCCATCTGATTACTTACCAAGGTTGGCTGATTCTTCAATATGATGAGCATCTAGTTGTTATTTTATCAGCTGTACTAAAGCCCGCAGATTTTCTTCAGCTAGAGGCCATTGATTAACCCATATTGGTTTCTTAGTTAACCATTTTAAAGGTATGGTTGTTGGTACCTCTAAAGGTTTGCTAGTTGCTTTGTGTTCCTGTACAGCCTGAATGACTGGTGACCTTCGTGTATAGTATCTTATAATATCCTTCTCAGAATTATGAGTCCCTGGGACTGGAGGAATGTTAATCTGGGTATTCCACTGCTGCACCAAGTCACGACCCCAGAAATTTACTGCAATATTAGCCAGATATGGCCTCAGCTTCCCTCTCTGATCTTCTTGCCTTATGCAGTCAACCTGTCTTGTGCTTTGTTTAACTTACAATATGATTCCAATTCCTATTAATTATACATCTGCCTCTTGAAGAGGCCATTTTGGATGCCAGATTCTGGAGTAATGATACTCACATCCACACCTGTGTCTATCAAACCAACAATTACAATGTCATTTAAATGCACTCTTAGCTTTGGTCTTTGATCATTTATAGAGGTCTGCCAGAATAAACGGTTCTTATTTCCTATTTGAATTTTTTATTTATCCTTCATGTTTATTCCATTATCCAGAACAGTATGGTCTTTTACATAAGGGTCTTGATTTTGAAATTTCTCTGGAGAGACATGTCCTCCAAAGTGACTGGATATGACTGGGCCACTTTTGGCTTGGTGGTCTGTGAGAGGCTTCTCAAGGAATTTCCCGATGGTATCAGGTTGCCTTATCTGTCTTTCGTTGATCTTCATTCATTGGTTCAATGTCAGCCTTTGCCATAACTTCTACATGTACCTCAAGGCTGAGTCCTCCTATTCTTGCCATTCCCAGAGGAGATATTATTCCTAGGAATTCCTTGTCTACAATCCCTTCTCAGATGTCCTATTCTTCCACAATTAAAACATTTGGCATTTTGCTTCTCCTACCCAAGATTCGGTATTATAGTTAAATGTTTCAATGTTCAGAGTATGCAGGATCCATTCATCCTTCAATGCTGATCTAAGCTATAAAGGCCCAAGTATATTTTTGCATTCTAAGCTGGCATTTTCCAAAGCCAGAGATTCAGTAAGTACTCATCTAGCATCTGGGTCTGTTACTCCTATTTGTAAAGCCTTAGTTATTCTTTGTAAAAGTCACTAAAGGGTTCTCTCTGGCCCTGTTTAACTCTGGTATATGATTCAATTTATTTTTCTAGTTCTTGAATCCTGTCCCAAGCATTTAAGGCTGTGTTGTGGCACAGGGACAAGATTTGTTCATTGTAAAGAGCTTGAACCTGTGGGTCAGCATACGGGCCCTCACCAAGAATTTGATCTTGGGAAGTCTCAAGCCTTTTGATTTTCCCTGTTGTTCTAAAATTTTTGTTTCTTCTCTGAAATAATATTTAAACATGAACTGGGGCCCATCTTCCAGGACTGTTGAAATTAACTGAGGCCAGTCATGTGGTGTCGCCTTAATGCTAGAAGTCAATGTCTTTATCATCTCCCTTACAAATGCGGAATGCAAGCCATAAGTTATGAAAGCTTGCATAAATTATTTTAGATCATTCATCTTATAGGTATCCATCTACCTTCTTTGGATTGTTTTGGGCCTTTAGAACTTTATGCTTTGTCAGAGTAGATTACAGGGTAGGAAGCTAAAACCCTGGGTAAGTCATCTCTGACAGCTACTGGAGATGTTGAATCCTGTCCCTGTGTCTTCTTTCCCTGTTCATCAGCTCTAATAATTTCCTCAATCATTTAAATCTTTTTACTATTGTCTTGTGTAAAGCCTGTATCTCCTGGCCTGTATATAATTCTAGTGATTTCATTGAGGCGCCTAGCCTCTGGTCATCATTCCGCACCTATGATTCCAAGGTCTGAAGTTTCTCCTTTAAAGATAACATCTCATCCTTGGACATTACTTGAATAGCGGGTAGATTGCCATCCTGGAGAGACAGTATTTTTGCTAACTTACTGCAACTTTGTAACAAATTTTGATTGTCAAATTCAACAGTATGAATTCTTTCAGATAACTTCTTAGTACTCTTAGATATGGATTCAATTTTGTCTGTAAAATTAATGTTATCCTTTTAAATAGTATTTATTTTTTTCAGGCAACTTTTTATTTTCAATGGTATTAATCCTGTCAACTAGCTGCTCATTATTAGTCTGTAAAGATTTATCATTCCTAAAAGTGCCACATTCTTTCTTAATGATAGAATATGGAGAAGAAAACTGAATCCCAATACCCAATAAATTGAAGTATCACCATACCCATATAAGCCTCGCATAATACAATCCATATTATTAGCAAAAAAAGTTACTAAAAGTTTCAATATTAATGTAGTCTGCCATATTGATTTATTAATTACCTGTTATGTGATGCAGTTAACTGCAATCTTTATTGTCTAGCAGATGTAGTGGTTGCAGAGTTGCGACTAGAAACAATGCAACCGCTGGCGACAGGAATGGTCCTAGGCTACTTTATTTTCCAAGCCGCTTTAGTTTTCTGCCTTGGTACTGGTTAAATACTGAGAAATATTCTTTGCTTCACAAATTAAAAGCAATTAAATCAATTCCATAAACGGAGCAAGAAAACCAGAGCTCACTGGCGGGGAGCTGAAACCAGAAGCTGCAGAAGTAGCCACGTGGCAAGGAACTGCCCCAGGGAATGCAGCAGTCATGAGTACGCTTGGGAAATTTCTAAGTTGCCACATGCAGTAAACTCCACTGTGTCGGGGATTAAACAACGAACCACTTCGGTAAAAGCAAGCCAAGTGGGAAGGGTTTGGAGACTGTCTGGGCCATGGACCAGCTAGGCTGTTAGGCGGTCCACCCAGTAGGCATGGAGTCTGAATTCACATGGGTGCCAAATGAAGAAGGCGCTTAAAAGAAATCCCACACTAGCTCAGAATGGAGAAATAGATGGTTATTTATTTAGGGGTAGACTCACAAATCAGAATCCTCTGCTTGAATGGAGATCAGAAACCGAAATCCGCAACCGGAACAGAGAGGCCAGAAAAGAGAGCGGACAGATACATGCTGTACATCAGCTTATATATTATAAGAGGCCATGCCCCAATGGGCGGGTAACCACTGGCTGTAAGACTTCCTACAGCATAATTCCGGGGTGTTTGTGTGCGCAGTGGGAGGAGGCTTGGCTTGGTAGCTGCAGCTACTGAATCCAATACCCACTGGGAGAGGAAAGGGAAAGCAATGGAACCCCTTTGGGTGGTGGGAGACTGTAAAGGCAGTGGCTGTGCACTACTGGCTACACTGCATGGCCTAGAGATGCAGCTACAGCCACACAGTGGTGCTGCAGTAGGTCTGGCCACAGAGGGGCAGCAGGCTCCCAGGGCTTCTGCACGGGGCCGAGGCTTGTCTTGAAATCTATGCATTGAGCCCCAAGCCTGGCTGGGGCCATCACGTTCTGTGCCCTTCATATACGGTCATCAAACCCCATGCCCCAAGTGACCTTTGGAGCAGTGCTTCCGCTTAACAGTCTTGTCTTCGTTCAGTTGCCCCAAGTCAGAACACATACGGACAAAAGGCAGGTACAGACATAAGATAAGACACGGAGCCAAAATGACAATAGAAAACACAAGAAAATGACATCCACAATTGGAGTCATTCATGGAGGTTCATCAGTCTGACTAAAGAGATTTTCCTAATAAATAGGGGGCTCATTTTCTTCCTCAATAGCCTTCCCACACAACTGCCTGGGAATGAACCCACCAGGGGCAGGGCCTCTAGGAAATGTCTTCCTCCTTGGCTCAGGGGATGTCTGTCACTCCTCCCCATGGCTTTCCAAGCTCTCATTCCTCCCTCCACCACCCAGTACTGTGAGATGCCCTGATGGTTTACCAGCTTTTTTCTGTAGCCCACGCATGGAAAACCTGTTGACATGCGTCCAGGACTCTGGGCATTTTCAGTCCAGTTGTCACCAGGCAGAGCTCCAAGGCAGGTTAGAAGAAAAACTGGTGCTTTTGACTATCAAATAACCAGTGGTCTGTGGGATGTCTCTTTGGCCTAGACAAAGGATTGGTGGAACTTGTCAAGCCTGCTAGGTCCCCAGATCAGGATTTTTTTCAGACCGAGAATCCAATCCCCGAAACCTCAGCTGAAAAAAAAAAAAAAAGAAAAAGAAAAAATAACAATGCTTACTGCTTTCAAGCGCAGTCATTCATGTCAGAAGTTTGCAGAACTGAGGGCATGGTCCCAGAACAAAGAGCCCAGAATCTGCAGAATTTGGCTGCGATGATTTCTCATCTCATTGGGAGCCTCCAAATGTTAATTCTGAAATTTGTGGGAGAAGGACCAGTTCCACAATTTTTGAGTCAATTCGAAACAAGCTTTAATTAACTACTGGCAAGGCTGATGGACTCCGGCTAGGTCCCTCTCTGTGTTCCCAGGAAATGGCCACAAGCCATGTTTTCAAAGGCTTAAAAAGGCAAAACCACCAGGCCACTGTACTTCGCATGAGGTCCAATCAGGGGCAAACATAAATCCTGATGCATTTCCTTCCTAGGTACCTCCAGTCCACATCCAGTGGAGCACACCTGGTGTAAACAAATTTGTTGAAGGGAACATAAACATGTGGCTTGTTATTTTCCAAGAACCACAGCCCTCAACATTCTATAAAGTTTTCAGTCCTTGGGAAAGTGTGACTTACAACTTTGGCTTTTTCAGTAAATATCTTAGCTACTCTTCTATTGTGGTGAAGAGATGTCATTGAAGAATTTATTTGGGACTGACAGTTTCAGAAGTTTAGAGTTCATAGCCATCATGGCAGGAAGACAGGTGCTGAGGCAGTTGCCGAGAGAGCCCCCATTTTATCTACAAACATAAGGTGTGTGTGTGTGTGTGTGTGTGTGTGTGTTGTGTGGAGGGATGGAAAAAAGGAGAACAGGGGGTGTATACCTGAAACCTCAAAGCCCAACCCCAGTGGCATACCTCTTCCAGCAAGGCCGCATTTCCTAATCCTTCCTAAAGAAGTCTACCACTGGGAACCAAGTATTCACATATATGAGCCTACGGGAATAATTTCCATGGAAATGGGCAGTCCTTCAGACTGTGTGTTCTGCTCACAGTAATCTCCTTTCAGTGGAGTGCTGGAATAGCTGAGCAGTGTAGGCTGAGATTCCTGTTGTGCTGACGTGTGTGCATTGCACAATAAAACAGGAAGGTGGGCTGTGTTCACATAACAAGGGAAGGAAGCAATCGCCACAGCGACAGTCAATTCTGCATTTCAATCAAATAAAACTTTTATGGGTTTGGCATAAACCCTTGAAAAGCTGTAATTTTAATAGAAATACTGATGCTGTTTTAAATATAGCACCAGTGGGCCCTGCCTCTATTACAGAAAAACTCAGTGACCCTTCTAGCAAGTCAATATTACAAATATTGGTCATAAGAGCCATTCAATATTTAACAGTTTGACAATTCTGAGAGAAAACATACTTGCCATCACATACATTTGCCAAACACTCTAATATCTTAAAGGTAGTTACACTGAGCTTATGCTTGAATGCTTAAAACCACTACTTACACAATTCTAAGCTTTAAAATGTTACACATATTTTACCCATGATGCTTAGTATGTCACATGCTGTGAGCCTGATTTAGTAAAAGAATATTGCAGTCTGCATAAGGAAGAAACACGATGATGCAAAGTAAATTTGACATGACAGGTCAATAAACAAGTTAGGTCGCAGAATTGTATTAGCAAAGTGGGAACAATAATGACAGCTTGAACGATGAGTGTAAAAGTTCAGATACAAGTATGAAGTTAATTTTAAGCATACAAATTAAATTAACAGTGAAAGTGCTGTTATGATAGAAATATGCAATGTCCCCATGGCCTAATTTTTGCTGATTGCTTTGCAGTTGGCCCTGCTGTGAGAGTGTGGGAGCTCTGGCAGGTGTGGACCAGCCAGAGGATGTGGGTGGTGGGGCCACAACTTTGAAAACTGCACTTGATTCGTGGTCTCTTCTTTTCCGATTCATGTTTAAGGTGAGGTCAGCAGCCTCTTCTACACACTTTGTTTAAAATAGTTTAAGTTCTTGAGATTATGACTACACCAGTTTCCCTTCCCTCTCTCCAGATCCTCTCATGTACCACCTCCTTGCTCTTTCAAATTGGTAGTTTCTTTTTAATTATTGTTACATATATATGTAACGTGTGTGTGTGTACGTGTGTGTGTGTAATAACAACAAAGGAAGTTTCCTTTCTTGGGACTTGATTCAGCCTATAAATATTAAATTAATTAGTGAATCTCCTTCCTACTGATCAGGGCTGATGTTTTAAGGGAGCACATGTACCTTACAATTTCAAGTACTCATGTATGTCTCTGTCGTTCTAACAATATCAAAAGTCATTGACCTTTGTTTATATAATTGGTCTCCTACTCAGTTCTGTTTTGCATACTTCTGCCAAAATCCTTATTTCTAGAATGAAATGTGTAGGTTAATATTAAAGAAATTTTTGTTGATGCTTAAAGTTGAATTATTTCCAAAATTTCTACAACAGCTCTCACTCCTTTGATATAATTTAGCACACCACTTTATTGCCATGGCTTCTCTTAGAAGCCAACAGAGACGGTTCATTTGCCAGTAACAATTACTGTTTTGCTAAGGATGCTCCTTTCTGTGGCGAGCCTTTGTGAGTGTGAGTCTCCTTTTCAAAGTTGGATGTTGAGCATACACAGCATACACTGTGATCACAGCTAGCCAAATCCAGCTAGGCCCATTACTGTTGTTGAATGGAAATGTCTGTCCATAAAGGTTGATACAAAATCTGGTAGTTTTCAGCTAATGTGCTTAATTTTCAGGGTTTTTTTTTGTCACTGTTGTTCAAAAGTTATCTTTAACTTTAAAAAAAAAATTAAGAACCAGCTACTCTACTATCCCTCAAACCTCAACCCGAATTTGAATCTCACATTAGAGCTAGTCTTCATGATCAAAGACGGGAGGCACTCATTAGCTTTGAGTACTCTCAAATGTAGGGGTCATCTGAAAAAGAATCACAATTCTGTTTTTGAACTTTAGGTCACTTTTCTAAGTTGTTTGACCTCTGAGTACCTCACTTAAGCTACATTCCTAACACTTTGCTCCTTCCTTTCTTCAGTCTGTTTTGTTTGTGTGACATGCATGTGCCATAGTGTGCATGTGGGGGTCAGAGGACAACTGGCACAAGCAGGTTTTTAACCTGTTGAGCCATCTCGCACATATCCCAGCATAGTATGTTTTTTCTTTGTCCTTCCTTCCTTCCTTTCTTTCTTCCTTCCTTCCTTCCTCCCTCCCTCCCTCCCTCCCTTCCTTCCTTCCTTCCTTCCTTCCTTCCTTCCTTTTCTCCCTTTATTTCTATACTAACCAATTAAGCTTGTTTGTCAAAATTCTCAACAAACAACAAACAAAGCCCATTGGCATAAAGTGCTACTTTAATGATTTTAGCAATTTCAAAGATAGATGTTCATTTGCAATTTGTAAGTTTGAAATCAGTCTGCATTTATTTAATGTTTATAAAATATACTTTAGATGTTTTCAAAATCATGTGTAACTGAATGTGGTTTTGATATAAATCACAGAAACATTCAGTGAGACTTTCTAAGCTTCAGGAGAAAAATTTACCGGAATCAGTATTTAACTTCTTTGAACCATGACCCTATTGTATCTATGATGACTTTTGGTGTCCAGGACAATGAATTTAGTAGCTTCAAGTGATAGATGTGCACAGCAAAATGAATTTCCTAGTAAAACTTATTAATCTAGAAAGCATTTGAGTTGATTCATTTTCCAGTAATGTCGTGGAAAATTCTACCTTTACAAAAATTTATTACTTCTTTTTAATGGGAATTAAAAATTAAGTTAGAATATATTTAATTTTCTTGAAAGTCTAGGGAAGATATACCATTCCTAACTTGTGCTAGAAAAAATGTATAAAATTAAGCTCTTTTACTGAAAGCACCTGATTTTGTAGCAACCAATGGGGGCAGTATATCCTCATCCAGTTCTGCTGATGTGCTGAGCAGAGATTTACTGTGGTCCAGATAGAAGCTTGACAGCCAGTTTACAAGATGGGATTGAAATTCACAGAGGCATCTACAAGAAATGATAGAGTGGGACCCATGAGATGGGTTAGTGGTAGAGACACTTGTACAAAGTTTGCTGAACTGTGTTAGATCCCCACAACTCACATGGTAGAAGGAGATAAATGGTTCCCCAAAATTGTCCTTTAACCCTCCCACACATGTATATATTATACATATATGAACAAACACATTAATTAATTAATTCATGTGAATGGCTTCCAAAAAAGAAAGATGATCTACTCATCCTTAGTAAACCAAAATACTGTCTGTTTACCAAAGCATGAATTGTCTAAATCAATTAACAAAAATAACTTGTTTCTAAATATGAGCAGTCTCTCAAATTATGCCTGGTTCTGCTGAGTGGGTGACCATACACAAATGAATTCCTATTAAATTATTATAATGACCATTATTATTAACATGTTTGCTAACATTTAGCTGTGAACCTTTTTGTATGTACCATGACATACTAAGTCTTTAGGAGATGTCACTGTTTGAATAGTATAACTGAGACACAAAAAAATACATGCTAGAATGTAAGTGGTCTTATTAAATCACTTTAAATACTTCTCTGGCCATTTCTTTCATAGCTTTTAGTTCTTTCAAACTGCAAATGATAATAAGACTAAAATTTAGAGGCAGCCAGCTACCCTATGATTTGGACTCTAATGAAACTCGGGATCTTGTTTATATTTACTCTGCTTGGAGTGAATAGTTTTATCATTTTGGAAGTAGAATTATAAAGTTTTAAATTGTTCCTATCTTACATAAAATATGATTAATAATACTTGTAACCTGACAACTTCAGGGAGATAAATGTAGAGGGATTAGTGACATGTCTGAGCACAACTCCATGCTCCAAGCTTCTTGCAAAAAAACTTCACATATGTGAATTTTAGTAATACTGAAGGTGGGAAGTCAGTTCTAGATTAAAGATATACTGAAGAGTTAATTCTATGTATTTATAATTTGAATTTGCATTTGTTTATTTTGTATGCATGTTTTATTGGTTTACTTTGTATGTCAGTGTAGGTATGTTTTATTGTTTATTATTATTATTTATTGTTTATTCTATTTTGTGGGGGGGCAGTACATGCCTTAACATATATGTAGAGTCTAGAGAACAACTTTTGGGAGTCAAATAACTCCATTCACCATGTATGTTCTAGAGACAGAAATGAAGTCATCAGGTTTTTCATTATCCGCTCAGCTATTGCATTGGCCCCCTTGTAATTTGATTTGAAAGTTTTGTCTAACTTTTGTTTTCTTAAGAAATTCATATAATCTTACTAACATTTCTAACCAGAAAATGCTCATGAACTATGAACTCATAAATATTTTTGAAGTTAAATTTATGTTGCAATATTTTGGGGCAGTATGTATTGGCAATAGTAATACTAAGAATGGCTAAATTTTTCTAAAGAGATTTCCTGATTATGTACCCAAAGGTTTGATGTGATGTTTGAAATATTACTGTCTTTACACAATGCTTTGTTTAGAGACACAGTGATCTCTCAGGGAAGGGAGCTTTTCCTTTGATTCCGTATGCACCATTCTGGGTCTGTTTTACTTTTTGAGAGGAAGATGACTGAAAACAGACCACATGTCCTTCTACAAACCAAACTGCAGGTGTTCTTGAAAAACTCCAAATATTGAATTCAAATGGATTGTTCTGGGGTATTTGTCTAATGTCAGATAATACCTGGATAACAGAATATTTTTAATCTAGGTCAGAGTTATCTCAAGTCACTCTATGTATAGTCAGTTTAATTTGGACAATATGGATTAAAATGAAAGCCTTATATGAAGATTCAATGTGTGTGTTTTTGTGTCTGTGTATCTGTGTATGTGCATCGTGGGTCCCATCTCATGTGAAGAGAAAACGTAATCACTTTTGCAATACGAGATTTACTGAACTCGTTTTTATTCCAGAATGGATCTTTTCCTAGAATGACTTTGACAATTGTTGTCATTTCTTTCAATGAAAGTTCCACATCCATCAGCAGAGGTAAGACCTGCTCCATGTCTTCCGGACACTCTCATTGGAGCACAATAGCCTATTTCAGCCTCCTTTTCACAAATGCATTGTACTTTTAAATAAAGCTGTGTGTGTGTGTGTGTGTGTGTGTGTGTGTGTGTGTGTGTGTGCATGCGCATGCATGGTAACAACCAGGCAAAGGATTAACTCAATATTTATCCAAGCCCAATTTATTTCCATGGAAAATAGAAAAAAATGAGACCCTTTCCTTTTCTTGAGCTCAAGTTAATTATACATTTAGGTGTCCTCTTAAACCCATCGAGGTCTCTATTACTGCTATCTGGTGACCATGGCTTTTACAAGAATCTCCCCCCCCCCAGGGTTTGCTATAATTTTCAGACACAGCAAATTCTTAACCCTTAGAAATTCTGCTAATGGGGGCACAATCCTCAGACATGCAATTGTGCTAGTGACACAGCTGGCTCTTTCCATACATTGCCTCACAGAGCCGTGCTTCCTTGAAGTCACACTCCTGCTTCACACTGCCTAAATTAAAATACATTGCGGTAAAGAGAAACTTCCTTCTGAAAGTTAAATTGTCTCTAACAAGCGCAAGCCAGGAAGTTTCCAGGTTTGGTCCGTGCTTATGTTTATTTGGATAGCAAGCCTCATCTGTGCTAACTTCAGGGTTCAGAGACACTAGCATATCGTCTGAGTCTGAGGTCACACTCAAGTTGAGCTCTGAAGCACCTGTCTCATATAGACTTCTGGAGCAGTGAATCGTTTGCCAAAGGCTTTTTGTGCTGTTTTGGGAATCACTGACTTCTGTCTTTCACGCTGTTCCTATGCTGTGATTTACCACTTTTTTTTTTACCAGCAACAGTAGAATTCTTAATGTAGTGTGGGCTAGAATCAAAGTGTCTAATGGAAAATCTCTCACACAGAAGAAGAGTAGTGTTATTCTCCTTCACAATATGAATGTTAGTTACTTCCCAGTTTAGAGAGCCGGACTTATTACAAAGCCTGCAATAGGACTATCGCTGCCTTATTTTGTGCATCAAAAATGATTTTCAAAACTGATCGGTCCGTAGTGAAGGATTGAAGCCAAAGGGTAAGAGGTGCTGCTCATTTATTTCGGTTTCTCTGGAGGAAATACAGATGTTTTCCCCTTATTAATGCTGGACCTGATGTAATGCTGGTTACACATGTGGGCAGATTCAAGACTAGTCCCCCTCCCGGGCTGTTAATGATCAGAGCCAAACACTTGAACTTGGAGTTTGCTAACCTTTAGGGCAAATGGTCTTGAGAGAGATGAGACCAGGCTAATGACTTAATGGAGAGAAGTGGAGACATTGATGAAACACATTCATTTCAGTAGTACTTTAATGAAGTGAGACTTTGGCAAGAGGCACTGAGAGGCTGACAAGTCAAAGGTTGAGGTGGTAATGGACTGAATGTCTCTTGAATTATTGGAGTTCAGTTTGGATGATTTAGCAAAAGATACACTTAAGGCCATTATGAATGGAGCACTCAGAGCTGTCATTATCTCAATCCTTTCAAGTCCACTACTTCAACATGTCCTTCTAGAGGTTGTCACTCCTCTTAGTTATTGCCTTCCCCTCACTACTTGAGAAAGTGGTTAGAGTGTTGCCATCCAAATTAGTATGCCACATGTCATTGCTTCTTGCCATTGCCAATCTGCCCAATTTCATGCAAAATTACCTTTCTGAAACAAAAACAGCTTAAAAATCACATATGGCTGACTGAAAAGTAATTATTTTCATGTTAAATAGCAAAAATATAGCAATATCTACCAAAGTCAAAATTCCACACAACTCAACAATTTTATTTTATGAAAAAGGAAATTATCTTGTAGCTGTATCTGAACACACAAAATCACGAATACAAAAGTACAGGGGGGTTCAAGTGCATTACAAATAGAAAAGGTTTGAGGAAAGCTAAGCACAATCAGCAAAAGTCTAGCAAAACTGTGGTGAATTCCTACAAGAAAGTTTATTAAGGTATTCTAGGTCTGGTTCTGCCATGGAATGTTTTGTTTTTCATGGAGGGAAATGTACATAAAATATATTACCTACTGAGAGGGTAAGATTTAGGGTGAAACATCCCAGCTATCATTTGGAGTGTCTCTTGTACTGTAGAGAAGTGAACTGAGTTGTATAGATGTTAAGTGCATTTAATTTGGTGTTTTTATTCACCTGCAAGGGCTTTTATAAAAAAAGTTTATAAAATTATAAATTATAATGTTGAGTTTAGTTATTTTAGAAGAAATAAAAAAATGTGGCACAGACTCCTGAGGAAATAGAGAGTGGAAGACCTATTGGATGGACCAAGGAGAAAAAGTAAATGAGGGAATTTGCCAATAAAAATATCTGATAATAAATAAATAGATCTTTATGCTGTAATACTCAATTGTTGTTTTAGTTTATCTACAGAATCATTAATGTATATATTTGCATAAATCCACATTTTAATATGTGCATATATTCACATATGCATAAATATTTATGCTTACACAAAAATATAGCTGATACTATAAAGGTATCATTCTATAATATAATACATAACATATAACATGATGGTATATTAATCTATATTGTCATATGCAACTTATATGATGATTATAATGTAAGATACACCATGGAGTCATATACTAAATTCATATTTCATAGATGTGCTGTAGTAATATTTGAAAATATTTTTGTTGCTAGTAATCACTTTCTGGGTTTTACACAAAGAATTTCCTAGTTTATTAAAAATCATGTAGTTAAGAAGTTTGTTAAGTCCAAGTTCTAGATCAATTCTTTGTGATTCCAAAGAGATACTAAAATGCAAATTTAGCATTTTAAAAGTGATTACTTGTTACAGACATCATGTAGTTGATGCCACATGGCATAAGTTATCCATTATCTCAGCATATAAAGTGATTCAATGTGGAAATCAGGACTTTGAGAAAGCCAAATGCTTTCCATAGTTCACTTGGTCAATATATGGGAACCAAAATTCAAGCTGAACCTTTCTTGTAAGAAGGACATCGCAAAGTAATAGAACAAAGAGCAATAACTAGAATTGGAAAGTAAATTTCTGTATTGAGAGAGACAGTTTTACAAAGAGACAATCATGGAATTTCATGGGCAAAACAACACTGGTTAAGCAGAACTTTAAGAATCATGAGGAGGACTATAGAGATACAATACTGAAAACAGCTTGATATTGGCATAAAAACAGACAGGTGAACCAATGGAATTGAATTGAAGACTCAGATATTAATCTACACACCTATTAACACCTGATTTTTTGACAAAGAAGCTAAAATTATACAATGTAAAAAGAAAATATCTTCAACAAATGATGCTGGCATAACTGGATGTCAACATGTAAAAGAGTGCAAATAGATCCATATTTATTCGCATGCACAAAACTCAAGTACAAATGGATTAAAGACCTCAATATAAATCCGACCACACTGAACCTGATAGAAGAGAAAATGGAAAGTAGCCTTCAATACATGGGCACAGGAGACCACTTCCTAAATATAAAACCAATGGCAATAATGATATGGAACCTCCTGAAACTGAAAAACTTCTGTAAAGCAAAGAATGATAGATTAACTCTCCAATGTGTACCAGTTAAATTCACTTAAAACCTGTAAAAAAACCTAAAAATGTTTAAAAAGTAATTTTAGACACAAAATAGAGTTAGGCACAGCTTCTTGGTATCCAGCATTTTGTTGGTAGCATGCGGCAGCTCCTTTAAGAGAGACTTTCCTGATTCAAGAGTAGCAGAAAAAGAAAAACAGTGCAGTTTTGAAACAGCAGCTTTCTGGTCTGTGCTGACAGTGTGAACTCTGGCTCTTTCAGGAGCATTTAAATGGGGTTTGTGGGCAGCGTGCTACAAGTTATTTAGTGGCAGCATGGGCCAACTGGTTATCAGAGTTGAGGTGCTGAAGATGGCTCCCACAAGGCAGTCTCAGAGGCAGTGCCGTATTTGTCCTAGCAATGTAGGTGTTTAGGTTTTTAAGAAGCATTTAGAATTTTAAAAAGCAGTCCTGGTCAGAAAAGGATTACAAATACACAATAAAAATTCAGATGGAAAAGATCTCTAAATGGGTCACAGTGTTAGAAAAAAATGTATGTAGGCTTGGGAGAGAGAAGAAAAAGAGTAAAGAGACAGAAAATGTAATATAAAAGAGTACAGACAGTCATAGATTAAAGGAGTAAAGATAATAAGATGAATAGTAAACTTGTAGAAAGAGTAATAGAGTAAGAAATATTAGTCACATAAAGATGGAATATTCACAGAGAATTTGGATTATGTATATTATTGTGTTTTCTTTGAAATTTTGACTGCAGAGAGACATTTGATTCTGGGAACTGCTAAGCTAAACCACCATATGTGTTTTAAAGGTTTCTTGATTTCAAAATTTGAGTATGAGAATATGTTGCTTTGGAAAAGACATTCTGCTTTCGCTTCTACAGAAGATGAGAACCTGTGGATTAATTCCAGACTAATGTGGTTTGATGGACTAAGACCACTTGGAAGTTTGCTGCAAATACCCCCCTCCCAAATAATTTGCCCAACAAAAAGCAAGAAGCAGTTTGGAAAGAATTATTCCCAAATTCCCTAAATGACTGTCTATCAATGTTTGTTTACATTTAAGGGGGATATAGAGATGAATATTTTGCACTGGTATGGATCTTGGTTTATTGATACAAATTTAAGGTCAATTTTGTTATACTGTTTATATGTATTTATAGTTTTGATTAAGATATTGTGTTTGTTTAGCCCATTTAAAAATGTAATGTATAATTAAGAAATATAGGTTAATAGATAATCATCTATAATAGTCAAGCTTATAGTCATGTTAGTTGGGTTTTCTAGATATATAGAGATATATTTCAGTTATATAGGTATCCTTCAAATCTTTTAGAGACCTTCAAAATATGGCATTTAAGATGCTTTAAGAGCTTAAGACTTTTTATGACAATGAGACACATCTGCTTCTGATAGCACCAATTACTTCAAGAGGATGGTAGGCATTGAAGAGGCTTCTTATGGTATTTTTTAGTCATTTGGGCAAGAAACTGCTCTTGTTTGGACTGCTTGATGTTATGCTATATGAAATGGACATGCAAGACCCACAGAGAAATGACCGCTGAACTTGCCTTAAGGTGAGATGATTCTTCAGGGCTCCTGCTTCATGGAAGAGTCTGCCAGACATTCTGCAGGACACAGAAAAATGTGACTGACAAATTGCCAATATAGGCAGAACTGTCTTTGAAATATCCTGCTTCATGGAAAAGTTTGGTGGATACTATGGGCCACTAGGCTGAAGATGGGTGCCCACAACATTACAGAAGAACTTTGGGTGACTGTCCAGGCAGCGAGATGTCTCTGTAAATTCTAGAGTTTTGGAAGTTGCTTATAAGGCACTTCCTATTTACTTAGGTAATATTATATCCTTTGGGAGTCTTTGATGGAGTTGAAGACTATATAGCTATAATTATAATTTTCTTTAGTTATGATAAGAGATAAAGTAGATATAAATATTGTAATTGTAATTCTTGCTTGATACCTGTTTTGTTATATGTAATTTTACTATATTAAAGTTAAAACCTTCTTTTTTATTTAAACAGAACAGGATAGGTGATGTGGGATTCCCCTTTGTATGCTGTGAATACTATTGATTAATAAAGAAACTGGCTTGGCATGATAGGACATAGTAGAGCTAAGCAGGGAAAACTAAAGTGAATGTTGGGGAAAAAAAGGCAGAGTCAGAGAGAAGCCATGTAGCCCCAACGCAGACAGATGCTGGAACTTTACAGGGAAAGCCACAGCCTCATTAGAAATGGGTTAAATTAAGATGTAAGAGCAAGCCAATAAGAATCTAGAGCTAATGGGCAAAGCAGTGATTTAATTAATACAGTTTCTATGTGATTATTTTGGGAGTCTGGGCAGCCAGGAAAAAACTAGTGGCTTCCTACAACAAGGCAACCTACTGAATGGGAAAAGATCTTCACCAACCCTACATCAGACAGAGTTGATCTTCAAAATATACAAAGAACTCAAGAAATTAGACATCAAAATTCCAAATAATCCAATTAAAAAGTGGGGCACAGATCTAAACAGAGAATTCTCAATAGAAGAATCTCAAATAGCCAAGAGACATTCAAGGAAATGTTCAACATCCTTAGCTATCAGGGAAATGCAAATCAAAACAACTCTGAGATACCATCTTACACTAGTCAGAATGGCTAAGATCAAAAACACCAATCACAGCTAATGCTGAAGAGGATGCAGAGTAAGGGGAACATTCCTTCATTACTGGTGGGATGCAAACTTGTACAACTACTCAGGAAATCAGTATGGTGGTTTCTCAGGAAATTGGTAATCAACCTACCTCAGGACTCAGCAATATCATTCTTGGGCATATACCCAAAGGATGCTCAATCATACTATAAGGACATTTGTTCAAATATGTTCACAGCTGCATTATTTGTAATAGACAGAACCTGGAAACAACCTAGATGCCCCTCAACTGAAGAATGAATAAAGAAAATATGGTACATTTCCGCAATGGAGTACTACTCGGCAGTAAAAAGCAATGACATCTTCAAATTTGCATGAAAATGGATGGAACCAGGAAAATAAACATGCTGAGTGAGGTAACCCAGACCCAGAAAGATGAATATGGTATGTCCCCACTCATAAGTGGATACTAGCTGTAAAGCAAAGGATACAGCCTATAGTCCATGACCCTAGAGAAGCTAAGTAACAAGGTGAAACATAAGAGAAAAAATATGTAGATCCTCCTGGGAAGGGGAAATAGACAAGATCTTTTGAGAATATTCGGAGCATGAGGGGGAGAAGGGAGGGCAGAAGGGGAGGAGGAGGGAAGAAAGAGAGAGGGGAGGAGAACTTGAAGGTATGGCATAGTTGAGATGGGGGAAGACAGAGACAAAGAGCAAGGAAAGAGTTATCTTGATTGAGGGAACCATTATGGGACTAACAAGAAACCTGGAACTAGAGAAATTCCCAGGAGTCCACAAGGATGACCTGAACTAAGATCCTAAGCAATGTGTGTGCATGTGTGTTTCTGTGTGTGTGTGTGTGTGTGTGTGTGTGTGTGAATGCACGTGTGTGTGCATGCCTCTGTGTGTGTGCAAAATGCATAGGATTTGTCACAGAGTAAAGTGTCTCAAGGGACTAAGTTGAGTAAAGGGACTATTGTCCTGATCAATAGGCATTAAAAAATTCTATTGTTTCTTTCTTTACATTTTTATTTGTTCTTCACAGTTACAACTTTTGGACAAACTGATTTGATCAGTTGATCATGTTTAATCATCACCTCTTTGCAAATCTGTTCTACTTTTTCTATCTACTCAACTTTGTGGCTTTTTATCATTTTTGTTAGTTCTTTGATAATTTTTTACAATGTGTGTTGATCATATTCATCCCTCCTCTCATCCCTACATCCATCCTCCTTTCCCTAACTATACTACTTTGAGTTCTCTCTTGTTACAAGGAGAGGGTCCCTTGTTTGTCCCACTTGGCCAGCTAGCTACACCAGAAATAACCATACAGAAACTGTACTAATTAAATTACTGCTTGGCCCATTTGCTCTAGCCTCTTATTGGCTAATTCTCACATCTTGATTTAACCCATTTCTATTAATCTGTATATCACCACGAGGTTGTGGCTTACCAGTACAGATTCAGCATGTCTGATCTGGCAGCTCCATGGTGTCCCTCTGACTCTGCCTTCTTCCTCCCAGCATTCTGTTTAATCCCCCCCACCTAAGTTGTGCCCTATCAAGGCAAAGGCAGTTTCTTTATTCATTAACCAATGAAAACAACACCAAACAGAAGGAACTCCTACACCTCCTCTCTCTCTCTCTCTCTCTCTGTCTCTCTCTCTCTCTATGTCTCTCTCTCTCTTTCTCTCTCTCTCTCTCAATGCATACCTCTGTTAGTAGTGATGGAATTCTACTCTCTATGCTGCAGTTCTTTCTGGCTTGAGATTTCACAGATCTTTTACATGCTACTACAACTGCTGTGAATTTGTATGTGCAACTTCCCAGCTGTGTTCAGAAAATAGTTTCCTTTTATTCAACAATCACCTCTGGCTCTTCCAATAGTTATGTCTTCTGCAGTGATACCCGAGCTTTGGGGAAAAGAGGGTATAATATAGATGTTCTTTTTAGGGCTGCCAGTTTCAAAATCTCTCATTCTCTGCACCGTGGATGGTTGTGGCTATCTGTATTAATTGCCATCTATTGCAAAACAAAACTTCTCTGATGAGTTGAAAGGTAGACTAATTTAGAGTAACTCATTAGGAGTTGGTTCAAAATTATGTCCACATAGCAGTGAAATAATATTAGATTCTGTAGGACTTATGATCGATCCTGCTCCAGCTAGATATTTCCATGACCACACCCAGTTTTTTGGCTTTGATAATGGTACCGGGTAAAGGTTTCTATTTGTGTGACAGCCCTTATATTCAGTCAAAAGTTCTTGGTAACTCTCATGATGTTCATTCCACTACTGCATTAGTAGGCATGTCTTACCAGGTCTGTCATTGTAGCTTGCAGGATTCACAGTTGTTTAAGATTTTTTTTCCATTCTCTAATAGCATGCATACTACCTTCTAACATTATGAAAATCTGCAAAAAAGAAGATGAAAGTGATAGATGAGTCCCAGCTTGATTTTCCAATGTTACTACAGTATGTGAATTCTTCATCTATAGTGTCAGTACCAGGTGGTACTAACCTGGAAGCTTTATTCTCTACTAAGCAGTTTTTTTTCATAATCTCCGGGAAAGGGAAATGTTTTAGATGGCCATCAGCTAAAGATTAGACAATGTGATGGTTTGAATAAGTATGACCCACATAGACTCATGTGTTTGAATGCATGGTCTGTAGAAAGTGGTACTATTAGGAGGTGTGGCTTTGTTGGAGTTGCTATGTCTTGTTGGAGGAAGTGTGTTACTGTGGAGGTGGGTTACACATCTTATATGCTCAAGCTATGCCCATTGTGGATCTCAGTAGTTTCTTCTGCCTGTGGATCAAACTGCAATTCAGTTCCTTCTCCAGGACCATGTCTGCCTGCATGCTGCCATGTTTCACAATAATGATGGAGTAAACTTCTGAAACTGTAAGTCAGCCCCAATTACATGTTTTTCTTATAAGAATTGCTGTGGTCATGGTTTCTTTGCACAGCAATAGAAACTCTAATACAAACAATAATGTAGTACATGCATGTAATAAAATACCATTCAGCTGTAAAGGAAAAGTTATAAGAATCCATATATAAACAAACAGAGCTGAAAATAATCATTCTGAGGGGCCAACTCATTTACAGCAAGATACTTGTAAGTAAAGCTACAATGAATATGGATGGGAAAGTATTGCTGTACTAGAATATAAAATCCTTTAGGAATATGGACATAAGTAATATACCTAGGTATTGTGGTAGATCTATTTTGGAATTTTTTGAGGAGACTCCATTGTTTTTTTAATATATATTTTTATTGAGTTCTACATTTTTCTCTGCTCCCCTCCCTTTTTCTCCCCTCCCCTTCAACCCTCTTCCAAGGTCCCCATGTTTCCAATTTACTCAGGAGATCTTGTCTTTTCCTACTTCCCATGTAGATTAGATCTATGTAAGTCTCTCTTAGTGTCTTCATTGTTGTCTAGGTTCTCTGGGATTGTGGTTTGTGTGCTGGATTTCTTTGCCTTATTGTGACTGCAGCAGTTTATCCTACCACCAGTCATCAGTAAGTGCTGTTCTTTACCCATATCAGTGACAGCGTTTGTCATCATTTGTCTTTTGAATCTTAGCCATTCTGATGGGGGTTTTGATGAAAATTCAAAGTAGCTTTAATTTGCATTTTCATGATAACTAGGGGTGTTGAACTAAAAATCATGTTTCTCAACTACTTTTATTTCATCTTTTGAAAACACTGTTTAATTAATTTCATGCCCTAATTTTTTAATGGGGTTGTTTATTTTCTTGAGTACTTTTATATAGTTCATGAAGATATTTTCTAATTATTTTGCTAACTTCGGAATGGAATGGTGCTAATTTTTGCTTTAGAGAAACTTTTTGGTTTCAAGAGGTCCAATTGATCAGTTGTCAGTCTTAATATTTGGGCTTCTGAGTTCAGTTCAGAATATGACAATGAGTTTGAGTGTACTCCTTACATTCTCCTCTGAATTATAAGGTGTCTTCTGTTGAGGTCTCTCTTAGTTGGGGTTCCTATTTCTGTGAAGATATATCATTACCATCGCAACTCTTATAAGGAAAACATTTAATTTAGTGGTCTCACAATTTCAGAGGTTCAGTTCATTATCAACATGGTGGGAAACATGGTGGAATGCAAGCAGATTGATGCTGGAGGAGTAGCTGAGAGTCCTACATCTTGCAGCCAATAGGAAGTCTGTAGAAAGTTAAGGCCTACTAGGCCAAAAGGAGCCAAACTGGAGTCTACCTAGAGCTGTCAAAGGTCCTGTCTTTGCCTAGGAATAAGGAACTATCAAACAGTGTTTCCTGAGTGCCTAGCAATAGGTGCTGTCAGAGGTCCTGATTATGCCTAGCCAATGAGAGACAAGCATGAGATGTCAACTGTCAGCTGTCACCCAGCCTGGGTGTTGGGAGGGTATGTGAGATTTTCCCCATTGTTAAATAAACAAATCTGCTGTAAGCCTTCTACCTGACTCCCAGTGTCTGTGTTCAGTAACGTCTCACCTTTTCACTCCCTCCCATGAGGAAGCCATTAGGACCCAGCAACTCAAACACTGGGTGGTATCCTGAGCATAGGAAACCTCAAAGCCCATTCTCCACAGTGACACACTTCCTCCAACAAGGCCATATTCCTTCCAACAAAGCCATGTGTCCTAATACAGCCATTCCCTATGAGATTTTGGAGGCCAATCACTTTCAAACTATTATATTTCACTCCCTGATCCCCATAAGCTGGTAACAATATCATAGTGCAAAATGCATTCTGGCCAATGTGAAAGGTCTCCATAGTCTATCACAGACTCGACAATATTTAAAAGTTCAAAGTCTAACGTGAGATTCATGCTATCTCTTAATTGCAATCTCCTATAAAATCAAAATACCTCCAACATATAATGGCACAGGATATATATATATATATACTTTTCCATTCCAAAATGCAGGGACGGGTACACAGCAAGGAAATATTTGACTAAAGCAAGATCAAAAACCAGCTGGGCAAACTCTAAACTCTGCATTTCCATGTGTGACATTAAAGTGCTCTTCAGATCCCTAATTCTCTTCAGCTTTCTTTCTCTTGGACTGGTTCAACTCTCTGTTAGCAGCTCTCCTCAGCAGGTATGCCAGGACTCTGGCATCTCGAACATCTTGGATTCTCCATTCCAGGCTTCAACTTCACAGCTTCAAGTCTTGGCCTCTCTACTAGGCCTCCATTCACTGGTGCCTCTGACACATGCCTGACTCCAGCGGCTTCCTTTAGGCATAGAAGAAAATTCCATAGCCTGTTTCTTCTTAACGCTGAAGCCACAACCATGTGGACAAAGCTGCCAAGTTCTGCTGCTTACTGGGACTGGAACATGGTCTTCTTATTCAGTTACATCTTCACCAGCTTTCTGTCCTTCACTGCCTAAGCTTGGTTGTCCTGGAACTGAATCTCTAGACCAGACTGGCCTCAAACTCAGAGAACTGCTAGTCTCTGCCTTCCCAGCTCATGGATTAAAGGTGTGCCCCATCACATCCAGCTCTAAGCTTTTTTTTTTATGTCCTTTTCTCAAGTGGAAACTCAGCTGGGTGCAATCTTGCCTTGAGGCCACCACTTACTTTACTCTATTTCTTAATCTGCTTACCTCCTTGAACTCAGAACTTAGTTGCCTCCCACTTCTTTGTACTCCTTTTCACTGTACATTTTACATTTTGTCATTTACCCTGCTCAGCTGCTCCTTTTCATTAAAATTTCTTATTAGAATTACCACTAATAATCACACATCAGAGTTCACACTGGACTATTTAGAGATTTCTTCTGCCAAGGGAATTATCCCAAATTTTTTCAGGTTAACCTCGGGCAAACTTTTTTGAACAAAGACCAAAAGCAGTAACTTTCTTCACCAAAATATCACAAAAATGATGTCTTGGCAACAAACTAAAATTCTTCTCTTCTGTAACCTCTTGAGCACCCCCCCCCCACCATTCATCAAACCACACTCAACATTAATGTCTTCCATGTTCCTACTAGTATGGTCCATTAAGCAGCACTTAAAGTATTCCACTGCTTTTCTAATCTGTAGTCCCAAACTCTGTGTTCCTTAAAACAAAAACATGGTCCTTCCCATCACAACAATATACAGTTCCTGATATCAACTTCTGTCTTATTTAGGGCTTCTATCACTCTAAAGAGACACTATCCCCATGGCAACTCTTATAGGGAAAACATTGAATTGGGGGGCTCACTGACATTTTCAGAGGTTCAGTCCTTTATCATCATGGTAGGGAACATGGTGGTATGCAGGAAAATGGGGTGCTGGAGAAGCAGTTGAGGCAACGGGAAATTGATTGAAACACTAGGCAATATCCTAATATAGAAAAACTCAAAGCCCACCACCGCAGTGACACACTTCCTTCAACAAGGCCATACTCACACCAACAAAGCCATACTGCCTAATAATGCCATTGCCTATGAGATTATTGGGACCAATTTTATTCAAACTACCACAAAGTCTTTTATCTACTTGGAGTTGACTTTTAAGTGGGATGAAATATACTGATATAGTTTCACTCCTTATGTTGCTATACTGTTTACCTCTTTTTGGTACATTCTTCAGTTTCCTTTTTGAGTACTTTAAGGTTTTCATTGTAGAAGTCTTTCACTTTCTTCACTAGATGTATTCTAAGAGAGTTTATTGTATATCTGAAGCCACTGTGAATGGGATTGCTCTCCTGGTTCATTTTCTGGAGTGTTTGTCATGTGTGTATAGGAAGGCTATTATTATTTTTGCATGTAAATTCTGCATCATCATGCTTTACTGAATGAATTTATCAACTTTAGGCAAATTCTGGTGGGATTTTACAAGTCTTTTCCATAGAATCCTATTATTTACAAATAAGAACACTTTTAATTTTCTTTACTACTTTGAAATTCTTCATGTCTTTCACTGGTTTGATTGCCTGCAATGGTTTAGATGAAGAACACCCCCCATAGTGTCAGTTAGACGTTGGCACTATTTGGGCAGGTTGAGGCCATGTAGTTTTTCCGGAGAATGTATGTCACTGGAGTGGGGGGGGGTTCATGCTTTGAGAGTAAAGACTTTTTGACACATCAAGCTCACTATATTGCCTGTTTGTGTTTGGAGACATGATCATTCAGTTTCTTGTTCCTGTTCCCATGTATGTCACTTGCTGTCATGTTTTTGTATCTTGACAGACCCTTATCCCTATTGACGTATAGGTTCAAATAAACTATTTTTCTACAAGATGTTTTTGGTCATAGTGTTTTATTACAGGAACAGAAAAGTAAATAATATATTGCTCCAGTTACAAGTTCTAGTACTTTATTGAATAAGAGGGAAGAGAGTTGACACCCTTGTCTTATTCATGATTTTAATGGAACTTCTTTATTTACCTCTATTTAGCAAGTCTGTAGGCTTTTTGCATGTTTCTTTTATTATGTGGAAATATATCTCTTGTATTCCTAGATTTTATAAGACTTTTATTATGAAGGAATGTTGCATTTCATCAAAAGCCTTTTTTTGTATAGAATTAAATGACGATGTGTTTTCTGTCATTACAATGTTCAGGATAGAGTTATTTTATAGCAGTGGTGTAATCTCAATTTCTTATACTTTTCTGGTATTGGGGATTCAGCCTTTATCCAGATTTTATATTTCTCTTCTATAGTCTAGTACATTCAGGAGTTTGGACAAGGAGCCTAGAGTAAGTTTCTCTTGGCAGTATGGGCTGGTCTGGATCTGAAAACCCCATAAGGCAATTGAACTTTCTCAATCACAGAGTTCAAGGCTCTGGAACTCTGTATCATATGTGATGGCTGATCATATGGTTCACAGTGGTGATCTGATAAGACCAAGAAAAAGTTGAACTAGCTGAGAGGTAATATCTCTCCCTATCCAGCATCCCTGGGACTTGGGTAACTGAAAATGGAAAGAGAATAAGAGGGAGAGTAACCTACATAGGCCCTCACCACTTGTACTGAGTACAGGATACCAGGTAGCAAGCAGTGCTGGTATCAGAGGAGTCTCAAAAAGATCAGCCAAGTGGAGGTAGTTATTTATTCACAAGCAGTTATGGCACTTGGGTGACCCAAATAAGAGTAAATTCTTAATGGAATAAAGATTACAAATGAAATGCAGATGTCATCACACACACACACACACACACACACACACACACACACACACACAGACAGACACACACACACACAATTTTTCTTGCTTTTGTATTCTTTTTTTTTTCAGGATCAGTTAATGAGAGATCTACCCTCTTAATAAATTTTTAAATGCTTTATTGGAATTTCTTTAACAAGCCTTTTTGTACTAGGCATTAGAGCCACAATCAGTATATATAGTACATTTTTCAAAATACTTATGAGTGTGTATTAGTATACTTAATTATGATTGTGGAGATCTGAACTTGTCATGTTTGGAGTTACTTGTTTCCTTTAGGCTACTTCATATTGTGTGTAACAGGAAGCTACAGGCTATGAGTTGTCTTACTTGACTCCATTTTACAAACTAACAGTCAGCTCCATTTTGAGTACAAACACCAATGTAGAATGACTCTGTATCTTGCTTGTGAAGGTTTATAATGGACTCCTGTCAACAGAGCATGAACCATGGGGCACAGGCAACTGAACAAGAGCCACCTGTGAACATTTTGATGTAGACTTGAGAGATGTGGACACATGGATATGTTAAAACAACATCCCCCAAGCCAGGTTTGTTATTTATTGATCCTTCTAGATCAAAATGTCTAAGTCTCCCACACCTCGATCAACTTAAAGGAGGGACACTTAACACTAGAGCATGATAGCATCCATCCACCTGTCATCTGTGGATGACATCATCAAGTGTATGTTTACCATAGAAACAACAGGAAACTGACTCTAGACTGCTATGGGGGGCTCAGCTCACCACAGTCCCCACAACTTGATGGGATCTACTCATTATTCTTACTCTTAACCCTGCACTGGTCCTGTGCATAGCTTGACTTGACTTGAAAAGACTCTGCATTGAATTAGCAGTGCTTGGAATGGCTCTGCTGAATGCTTCCAAGAGTTCACTGACTAATTACTATCCTTTATAGTCACCTGCAGTGACTCTCTTTGTATCTGTATCTGCTTTGCCTCTATCTCCAGTAAGAATTCTGTGAATTCAATAACTTCTCAATCTCTTTAACCTTTTACTCATTCTTTAATATATATTTATAGCTATTTCTAGAAAGTGTGGTATATGACTAAGATTTAATATTAGTGATTAAGATGGGAATCACTCATAAGTCAAATCAGTGTTATGTGTCAATTTTAAGGCAATAAAATAAACATAACTTGTGAATACATTGTTATTCAATAAATTCTGACATTGTGGAAAATCACAAATATGCTCAAACATGTTGGTGATATATTGCACTTAAATAATTTTTTATTTATTATTAAAATTTATGCCCTGGCAATGCTGAAACTGCATGGGCAACCTGTATATATGGTGGTTCTGTTGAACTTGTTCATATTGGGTTTCATGGTCTAAGTTGATGAGGACAACTGACTAGGTCTCTTCCTCAAGAGGGCAGCAGATATCACTACAGATGGTTTTGAGTCACCATATGGTTGATGGGAATTGAACTCAGAACCATTGGAAGAGCAGGCAGTGCTCTTAACTGGAGAAGGGGGTCTACATTTAAAGCATATAGTCAGAATATTGTAATAGTATCAAATTCATGTAAACACAAAAATTGGAATATGACTAGAAGTAAAAATACAACTTTACTACTAGCCATTGTTGTGTTCAAAAAGATCTGTTTATCTGACTTGTAATACTATAGATTATTTTTTCTTAGTTAAAATTTTTCTACTCATAGTTGTATATACATGTGGATAAATCAGCTTAGTTTATCCAACATTATGTTCTTAACATTCATCGGTATCTTTATATACATTTGTTTTTACTTTCATTACTGCTTAAAATTCTTTTATATGAATATATTATAATTTATTTACTATGGCATACATTTGAGAAATAATAATATTCAGAGCCATTATTTATGGTTGTCTTAATTTTCTTTCCTGTGGCTGTTACAAAAAGAGCTTAAGGGAGATAGGGTTTATTGTGATCACATTTCCAGGTTACAGCCCATCATCACAGGCAAGTCAAGGTCACAAAACTTGAAGTCACTGGTCACAGCCCTCCCACAGTCAAAGCAGAAAGCAATGAGTGAATGTATGCTTGCCAGTGCTCAGTTCTTTCCCTCTACTCTCACACAATCTGGGCCCATGTCTAGGGAACAATGCCACAGTGAGTGAGTCTTCACAACTCCATTAATATAATCATGATAATTTTCCTGCAGGCTTGCTGACAAGACAAACCAGCCTAGATCATACTTGTTGAAACTGTGTTCTGTATTCACTCCTTCAATGCTAACCCTATATTATGATGTCATATATAAATTGAAGAAAAATAAAAAATGGTGTTCAAATGAAAACTTGGAAATGGATGTTCATAGACAAATTTATGGATAATGATTAAAAAGAAGCAGTCTGAATGTCTGTTAATTAAAAAGAAACTAACAGACAAAATGCTACACTTCGATACAAAAGGGTGGTATTCAACAGTTTAAAAGGTAGGACAGGTGCAATGAATAAACCTTGGAAAATTTATCTTAAAATTTTATGGTTCAATACAATGTAATTATGACTTTGTATGAAATACCTGAGGAGAATAAACTACAAAATAGAAGGTAAGTCTGATAGGGATTTTAGGGGACTATTGGCCATAGACTTACTAGCAATGAGTATAGGTAGATTTTCTTTTCCTCATAGCAAAATGTAAAGTTCAATTATGGTGATGCTTAAACAATTCTGTGGATAATGTGCTCGTACTGTCTAGTTTTTATGTTTAGCTTGGCAAAGACTAGGGTTATTTTGTGAAGGGATCTCTGCAGATGTCAAGGGAAGCAGCTATTCACAAAGAGATGTGAATTGAAACTCCAATTGATAAGTATTTAATTGATAACTAGTTTTATTCAGTGGAGTCTCACTAGGGATACAAACCACTCTAAAGAGCAGGCTCCATGCCTAACAATAGAGGGACTGCATAAAATAACTCAATAGTACTTTTGGAGTTTTGTTGGGGTTTTGTTTGTTTATTTGTTTTGTTTTCTCAAAAAGGTTTTTTTTTCCCCAGATCTTTTGCTTATATTGCTTCTGATTTTGTTTATATAAGATTCTTGTGGGTGTAAATGTGTGTATGTATGTGCTTATTGTGCTTTTTCTATTCTAATGAGAAAGAGAAAAAAGTGTGGATTGAGCAGGTGTGGAAGTGGGAAAGATCTGGGAGGAGTTTGGTAGGGAACAATGACTGGAATATAGTCTGTGAAAAAATATTTTCAATTTTATAAAAAGCCAGAGTACCATAGACTCAGTCCAGAATTCTACCAGACCTTCAAAAACGAATGAATATCAATTCTCAAATATTTCTGAAAATAGAATGTGAAGAAACATTTCCAAATTCTTTTTACAAAACCAACATTACCATAATAAAAAAACCAGACACAATGAAGAGACTTCACAACCAGAAAGGAGTACAGGGGAGCATTCATGGTGAACACAGAGGTATTCCCATTAAGAGCACAGTGGGCCATCCCCAAAATTAAGACAACCTCAAATACTACTTTGTCTTGAAGAGCACCATGTATGAAACTGATTCCCAGAACAATTTCACCTTCTATTTTTTTTAAAGTTGAGACAATTTAATAATATAATTGAAAAAGTAAAACATAAAATACAAAAACTCCTTTAATTTTCAGGAGATTAATGTGTTCAGGGTGGTATGGCCATAGACAAAGCTCCCTCAGTTTAGGAATTAGTACTCCTTTTTAAATATATTTTTTTACTTAATTTTTTAATTTATTTTTTTCATTCAAAAAAATTTACATTTCCTCCCCTTCTCCCAATACCCCCTCATTCCTCCCCACCCCTCCTCCCTCCCCCTGCTTCCTTAAAAGAGGGCATGGTACCCTGCCCTGTGGGAAGTCCAAGGCCCTCCCCGCTACATCCCGGCCTAGGAAGGTGTGCATCCAAACAGACTAGGTTCCCAAAAAGATAATACATGCAGAAGAGATAGGTCCTAGTGTCATTGTTGATGACTTCTCAGTCTGCCCCATTGACAGCCACATTCAGAGAGTCCGGTTTGATCACATGCTCGTTCAGTCCCAGTCAAGCTGGATTTGGTGAGCTCCCATTAGATCAGGCACACTGTCTCAGTGGGTGGACCAGCCCCTCATGGTCCTAACTTCCTTGCTCATCTTCTCCCACTTTCTGCTCTTCGACTGGACCTTGGGAGCTCAGTCCATTGCTCTGATGTGAATGTGGGTCTCTGTCTCTATCTCCATCCATCAGACGAAATTTCTATGGTGATGATCAAGATATTCATCAATGTGTGATTTCACCTTCTTTAAAATTTTCTGTGTCACACACACACACACACACACACACACACACACAAAATGAAACTATGGTTTCACCAGATAAGACTGTTTCCTGATTGTGTTTGAAAATCCAACAGTATAAGCTCTTGACTTCCAGTGTCATTACCTAATTTAGTGGCCTCATACAATAATAATATTAACCATGTCAGCTGGAACATAGCAGTTGCCTGAAAGCTCATACACACCATCCCAATGATCCAGTGTATGCTGACAGTTCTGCCTACCCTACCAAATGAGGCTCTCTGCTGCCTCATTCTGTTCCCAGGAAGACTTGGTACTCATTTCCAGATGTGGGAGCAGAAGCTGATTTAGAAGTCTACCCCATCTTCCTTCTGATATTAAATTTACTTTGTTGTCCTTGAAAAGGGCTGTTTTGCTTTGTTACTCAGTTTAACTAAAAATAACTAAATAAAAAGCCCACAGTCACAAAACAAATAAATAAACAAGCAGCCTCCCCAAGTAAAACTATAGGCCAATATCTATGAGGGATGCAAATAGTTGTCAATAAAATACTTGTGAACCAAGTTCAATAACATAGGACAATATAATCCATTGTGACCATAACTTCATCCTAGAGATGAAAATCTAAGCTTTATTGTAGTTTATTTATTTATTTACACAGATTTCAGTTTTAAAAAAGTAGGAAGGCAAGATATAAACTAGACAGTAAGGAATTGGAGCTTAAAAATAACCGAGGAAGTAAAAAGCATTAGTCTCACTCTCTGGTAGCCTGAAGCACAGAAGAAATGGTAAGCTTGTCTTTAGGGTCTCTTGAGTTGATATTATGACTTAATGATGATTTAAATACTGGTTTAATAGAAGCAGACAGGCAGCTTTTTAGATTTTTGCGTTGCTTGGTGGTGTTTTCTTTATTCTCTTGTAAGCTGGCATGACATCCCACAATAATCTAAATCTCTATTTCCTGCAATTTAAGACATTCTAATAAATGCATACATTCATGATAAAATACTCCACCTGAGAATAGTAGGAAATGGTTAGGATGGAGGTTAATAAAATGTGGTGGGGGAACCATGTGTTGGTTGAACGTGGTCATTAATACCTTCTTAACTCAGTATCCCATCCACCATAAGGCCAATTTATATTTCAAAATCAGTCCAATTGTCACTTTTCATTCTGTAGAAGTTCCCACTCTACAGAATGGCATAGTCATTATTGCCATACATGGAATACCTACTTTAGAATCCACAAAAACACCTTTTAACAGTTCCTAGTTCTAATACCAGAGTCAGGTCAACATATAACTTTAGTGTGTATAAAATTTACGAACCATTACTCTACAGAGACAGTACCCTGGACTGGAGCACCAGTGAAGCCTACTAGAACTTATCCCTCAGTCTGGTAGCAATATCATGGCTTCCTGTTTTTGACCATGTGACTGCCTTGCTGTCTCTCTCTCATGGTGTACTTTTTAAGACTATTTCATTATGTGTTTCACCAATTCCATTGATTTCCATCTTTAGCTGACATATTGAAAGTGTCTTCTTCTTTTCTGGTTTGCATGCTGACACCAATCAGTGCTTCCTGACACCATACCCACTTAATCATTTTATGAAAAAATACTTGCTCAAGTCTGAACCTACTTTAAAAGATACATTAAAGTTAAGTTTTAGCTTTTAGATTCTAGGAAATTCTGCATAGTTTCTATGGCTACATGTTGAAAGAGTTCAAGGAAGAGCAAAAATCAATTTAGTTATAACCCACGTAGCTTTTCGACCCAGGCTCTGACAACTTTGGAAAGGAGTAGTTTTAATATTCTTTCTAAGTCTTTCACACAATGGTGATTATCCTCGGTGGCAAAGCCTTTGTTTTTCCACTGAAATCTCAGAGAGACACTTCAGGAGCATGAAGGAGAAGTGCCAGCTATGGAGGTTGTGAGTAAGCTATCAAAGTGGAGGCTAACTTGACATTTTATAAGTCCTACAGAATGGCAAAGGCATTTAGTTTTAAACTGAGAGCTCAGAACAGTTTTGAAGAGTTATTTGTATCCTGTAAGTAGTGTTGTGCCTGAGGATCTCACTCTTATTCTCCATAAGCTAACAGGAAAAAATATATTTACTTTGAATGTAATCTTAGTTCATAAAATTACAGTCAACATCACCGAAAAATATAGAATGTTGTTCATTAGAGAACAATTCTCAGTTGTTCTTAGAAATAGCAGGATCTGTGTTGTTCATACATTTTTAAGGAAATGGAATGATAGTTGCTGTGGATATACTTAGTTTTGCAAATACAGAACTGAATACTTGTCATTACCAGCTGATGTCTTCACGGGCAGAATGACTGGTATCCTGTCTTGAAAATTTTGCCAGTAGTTGATTATTATGAAAAAAGTTGCTCACATACTTTTGCAACTTTAAGCTCTGCAGAAGCTACAAATCAGGCTAGTCTGGGTAATATAGAGAGATCTTGTTTTAAAAAATTAAATAAAATGTGTTGGGAATGTTCAAGGTGACTCAGTAAGTAAAAACCTATTCTTGTTCATTGTCCTATGACTTCCGCAGGCACACCATGGCACATGCATGCCACACAAACATCACAGACATGCAGAGAGGAAGGAGAAAAATATGCCAAGAATGTAGTTTATTTGAAGTATGGAATCATAATCCCCAAACTCTCACACACACACCCTGCTGACACTATGGCATCATGTCAGTGCTCACAAAGCTCAGAATTGTGGAGGGTTTCAGAGCTTTTAATTAATTATACTTAGCCTGTTGTAGAAATACAAGTAGGCAACTGAATTTGACAAGCATATATATATATGGATTGAAATAAGTAGGGAGTATTAAATAGAGTAGAGGGACAACACAGTTGAAATTAATAGGAAATTTTATATCCTAGAAAATATAGGTATTATTTTGATATGCAATTTTCTAGAAACGTTTAATATCTTGACAAAAATACTTTTCAAATTTCCAGTGTAGGTCATATATAAGGAATATATGACACTAAATCAAAGAGTGAATAATAAATTCAAGTATGTTGATGAAGTTTTTCTTTTAAGCTTTTCATTTATTTTGCAAAGCAACCACAGTTTCCCCTCACTCCTCTCCTCTTGTCCCTCACCTCCCTCCCACCCTACCTTCACTCCTCAGAAAGGGTAAGGCCTTTCATGGTAAGTGAACAAAGCCTGACACAACAAGTTGAAGTAGGGCAAAGTGCCTCACTGCTGCATAAAGGTTGAGAAAGACATACCACTATAGGGAATGGGCTTCAAAATGCAAGCTTGTGTACCAGGGACAGATCCTGGTCCCACTGCCAGGGGCCCCACAAACATACCAAGTCACACAACTATCATGCACATGCAGAAGACCTAGTTCAGTCCCATGCAGGCTTCCCAGCTGTTGGTACAGAGTCAGTGATTTCCAATAAGCTTTGGGTAGAAATCTCTGTGGATTTCCCCATCATGATCTTGATTCCCCCTTGCTCATATAACCCCTCCTCACTCTCTTCAACTGGACTTAAGGAACTCAGCACAGTGCTTGGCTGTGGCTGTCTGCATCTGCTTCCATCAGGTACTGGATAAAGGTTCTATGATGAGAATTAGGGTATTCACCAAACTGATTACAGGATAAGGGCAGTTGAGGTGCCCTCTCCATTATTGCTAAGAGTCTTAGATGGGGTCATCCTTGTGGATTCCTTGGAATTTACCTAATACCAGGTTTCTCCTTAACCCCATAATGGTGCCCTTTATCAAGATACCTATTTCATTGCTCTCATTCTCTCCCTCCTCCAATTTGACCATCTTGTTCCCTCATGTTCTCATCCACCACCCTCTCCCCTCTACCATCCAAGTAGCAGAGAGCAATGATCAATAAATAGGATATCCTGAAACTGAGAAGCTTCTATAAGGCAACAGACACTGTCAATAAGACCAAAAGGCAACCTATGGAATGGGAAAAGATCTACACAAAACCCATACCTGATAGAGGTTTGATCTCCAAAATATAAAGTACTCAAGAAACAGGACATCAAAATACCAAATAATCCAATGAAAAAATTGGATAAAGATCCAAACAGAGAATTATCAACAGAGGAATCTCAAATGGCTGAAAAAACATTTAAGGAATTTCTTCAGGGAAATGCAAATCAAAATGACTCTGAGATATCATCTTACACCTATCAGACTGGCTAAGATCAAAACACTGATAACAACTTATGTTGGAGGGGATGTGGAGTAAGGGAAACACTCTTCCACTGCTGGTGGTAGTGCAAAGTTGTACAGCTACTTTGGATAATCAGTATAGCAGTTCCTCAGAAAATTTGGAATCAGTCTATCTTAAGACACAGAATTATCACTCTTTGGTATATATGCAAAAGATATTCAATCACACCTGTCAAGTTCCAGCTTTAATGGGTTCATATGTTTAATGGTAGGGACATGTGGATTAGAAATATTAGGCAAAAAGAACAAAGACACAAATGAAAAGGAGAGAGACAGAGAATAGATTTAGAAGGTAAACCCAGTGAATACTCAATTCACCCATATTTATTTTCCATATGCCTTATATACCCCAATCCAAAATGGGGGAAAAAGGCAAGACTTCTTTACCATGATACAAATACAAATAAAGAAAGTAATTGCCTCTTCAATACCTAATACATCAAGTAACTATATCCTGAATTAAGTATTCTCTTGTTTAGGCAGGACATGCAGCAACTAAACCCTAGGCTGATCATCCTGTAGGCAGCCACACCCTTGATCAAATCTCCTGTCATAACCTTGAAGGAGCAAGAATAGGCTTGAACTCTCTGATCTTTGGTAAAAGTGGAAAAATTCACTTCTGTGGGCTCCAGCATTTTATTCCTTTTTATATTTATTTATCAAAACCTGTTCTTCTGCCACAGAACAGACAACTGTGCCTGGATTAGGTTACCATCTTTCACCTTCCAGACTTACCCATCATAGGTAATCACATTCTGTCATTCATGTCCTGTCTTAGATGGCCTGGCGGGAAAAATATCTTACCAATCATTGACTGCTATCCTCTGTTTAAGGGTTAAGAGAGAGTGTATAGTTAGATACACTCTGAGCCATGCATCTCTGAGCCAACTTTTCATTTAGAGAGTCCACAAATAATAAGATAGTCATAAGCAAGCAGATAATATTCTGTAATACACATGGTCACATGGCCACAAAATCTCCAAATAAAGAGTAGAGAATGGCCAAGATGGGATGGCCTATTAAAAATGGTCTAGGATGTCTTTAACAAGTTTTAGCTGCATCAAAATACAAATTTATTCTATTAAATGTATCAACACTAAGGACTTGTTTGCATCATGTCAAATGATGCTAGGCTAGGCTGAATGCTGTGAGAAAAAAGGGCGGAGTCGGAGAGACGCCATGGAGCTGCTGCCAGAGTCAGACATACCTAAACCCTGCTGGTAAGCCACTGTTACATGGCAATACACAGATTAATAGAGATGGGTTAAATTAATATGTTAGAGCCAATAAAAACTAGAGCTAATGGGCTAAGCAGTGATTTAAATAATACAGTTTCTGTGTGATTATTTCGGGGATAAGCTAGCCAGGCAGCCAGGAACCAATTAGCAGCCTCCTTCAACACACCACATCTACAATAGTGTTCAGTCCTTTCAATGAGTCTTTTTCACCCAGAGGGGAAGCCTCTGAGGCACCTGTTTTCCATATCAACAGCAGACAAATACTGGCAAAAATTAATGCTGCATTTCAATATTTTTTGTAGATACATGGCCAAACATTCAATGTTCTTGTACCTGTTTCAGAGTAAATAGGACTCTCTAAGGTCTGGAAATACATGTAACAGTTCTGTCAGGAAATCAGAAATCAACAAGCATCACAATGATCCTCTTCTGTTCTCAGACAGCAGGATGATGACATCAAAGGTTCAGGAACACAGATTCAGCAACTCAATCCAACTCCTCTGGGATGGCCTCTGCAGCAATGGTGTCATCAGGTATGGGGGTCCTCTGCTCCACAGACTGTACCAAATGTTCAGGAAGTCACGGATCTTCATTTTCCTCCTGTGAAAAAAAAACATAAAAATGCTCTCGATCCCATATTAAAACAGGGTCAGGTTATTTCCTTAGTTCAGTGCAAGGGTCTTTCCATTTTGCTTTAGTGAAGGTTGTTCTAGTACCAACATGCCAAATTCTACCTGTGGCAGATTGCTCACAGATGTATACATTTAAGAAATTTGGAATAAAAGGGCATGATTTAAGGCATTACATGGTGACTGAGGGTATAGTTCTGCCATTTTTATCTTTTGAAGTTGTGTTTTCAAGGAGGCATTGGCACACTCCACAATTCTTTGTCCTTGTGGGTTATAAGGAATGTCTGTTTTATTCTCAGTGTTCCACTGGGAACAAAATTGCTGGAATGCTTCACTAATACATTCCGATCCATTATCTGTATTTGTAATTTTAGAAGTTCCCATATATGAAAAGATTTTAAGAAGTGAGTTATCACATGCTTAGTGGGTTCTCCAGTCTGTGCACTGGCCATCAGGAAATACGATTTGTCACATGCACATATTTAAATTTGCCAAATTCTGCAATATGAGTAACATTCATTTGTCATAAATGATTAGGAAGCAGACCTTGAGGATTTACTCCGAGATGAGGTGCAGGTAAATATTATGGGCATATATCACATTGCTTAAAATCTGGCAAGCAATATTTCTTGTTAATCCAAATTGGTTTTTTTTTAAACTTTTACTACTTTGATGATGCAAATCACGTGATGGCTGAGCAACTGCCCAAGAATCATTATTTTTAAATAACCAATCAACCTGTTGCTTAGTATAAGGAACATTGATCACATTAGGGTCCTTACCAAAATGGCACCTAGATTCCATCTGGCTTTTCTGTACTAAACAAGGTAAGCTCTCTTTTTAATCCAAGCTCCAAATCTCCCATTAGCTGACAGCCAGCAGTTTGTATTCTTACATAATCCTAGTCCCACACTGAAGCGACATCTGTCTTGGTCCAGCCTTGACAGGTTCAATTTTTCCAGGGTAGGGGTGTGTATATTAGACATGTTAGGCAGAAAAAAACAAAGATGCAAAAGAAAAAGATAGAGACACAGAATATTATCAGGAGGGCAACCCAGTGAATACTGAATTTGCCCGTGTTTATTTTTCTTATGCTTTATAGGCACCAATCCAAAATGAGTGAAGAAGGCAAGACTTCTTTACCACAATACAAACAAGTAACATACAAAGTTCAATGCCTCTTCAGTGCCAGAAACATCAAGTAATTATATCCTGCATTAAGTATTCTGTTGTTTAGGCAGGACATGCGCTAACTACACACCCTAGGCCAGCAACTTTTCTCACTTCATTTTGGTTTTCATATCATTTCCCTGCTCTGCTGAAATGTTCAAGCTCTTGCTTCTTTTGTACTATGAACTCTCACATTTGGTTACCCAATTGAAATTTCCACTTACAAAATCAATAAGTACTTTGACTTTATGTTACCTTTTCACTTCATTTGTCTCTTGGCCCTCCAAAAGGTTCCACCTGCAGAAGAGGTCAATAGATCTACTGTCTCTCTACTTCTATTCCTAGCTATTTAGGGTGGGCTTTCTGTATACGACACACTTAAAAAATATTAATTACATAGAAACTTACATTTGGATTCATTTGTTCCCTCTTGAAAATCTCTTGTAATTTCATCTTTGGACACGAGCTTTGTAGGTGATGTCTAATAAAAGAATTTAGTCTGCCCATCATCCAGCCCCACTATACCATTCACATTCAGAATTTATGGCTCCCCAGGGTTACAGAATTCTGATAAAATACTCAATATTGCATATTCAGTCAATTGAAAAAGGCAGAAAGGAAACATTTGTGTCAAAGAATATATAGGCGATGACAGCTTGAAGAAATTTTTTTTTCACAACCCCTATGTCAGGGAAGAACAGAACTAGTCAGGGAAAGCTAGGCTGTATGCTCTAAGAAAGAAGGGCGGAGTCAGAGAGAAGCCGCGGAGCTATTGGAGACAGATGCTGAAACTTTAGCCTGTAAGCCACAGCCACGTGGTGAAAAACAGATTAATAGAAATGGGTTAAACTAATATTTAAGAGTTAGCCAATAAGAAGCTACAACTAATGGGCCAGGCAGTGATTTAATTAATACAGTTTTTGTGTGATTATTTTAGGTCTAAGCTAGCTGAGCAGCCGGAAAACAAACAAGCAGACTCCTCCAACAGTGTCTAACACAGACAGAAGTGGTGGCCTTCTTAGACTTATGGTTAGTCATAAACCCTAGCATGTCTTTCTTAATCACATTATTTTCATTTGTAGACTATATTTCCTAAAATTTATGGCATTAATTGCAAAGAACAAGACAAATATAGAATAAAGCATAGCTTCTTTTCCTGTCAAGGTTTTGTTACAGGCCAACATAGGGAGCAACTTAGTAACCTGAGTTGCTACTTGGATTGGGTTATACACTTTACCTCTGCTAAAAATGTACTTGGTTGCTCAGATCCTTCACCTGCACATACTTCTTGCTGAATAATGCACCCAAAACCTACAGACCTTCACCTGCTCCCCTCTTTTCACAACAGGATAAGTTTCTTCCCTAACATCAGTCAAACATAGATAGTTTCTAGTCAAATGCATCTTTAACATATCAATAGGCGGTGCAGAATTGCCAGTGTAGGATAATCTGGTTTAAAATGAATGCACAATAAGTCAAAATTTTGTCATCAAATAAAATTCTAAGGAGAATCTCCTATATTTTATCTTTTTGTAAAATTATACATACAATGATTAAAATTAGGTGCACAAAGTTGAAAAATTATATAACCTAATTTCTCAGTCAAAACACTATGCCCCTTAATAATCAAACTCCTCCTTCCCATGACACCCATGGAAGAAAGTCCCACACAATATTTGGGGGTTTTAAATATCTTCTCTTCTGTAGTCTGCTGCTCCCTGCTGTGCATTCTATTCTTTTCCATTCTTTGCTTTAAATAAACGTTCCTTGCTACCTTTGAAAGCCTATGAGGTCTTTCATTTCAACTACTTAACTAAGAAACCAGTAATACCTTATCTCTATGCTGACTATCAGTATCATTATAATATTGAGCTGAGAATAGAGAATACTGAATGATGATGCTGACATCAATAAGTATTAAAGAATAGGTGCCTGTATCTTATATGAATATGAAGATGTACACACTCTTCTATGTGTTCTCACACATGATTTCATTGCCTTACTCTAGTTCTGGACTATTCTATTCTGTGTTTATTAACGGAAATGAATGTTATCTCAAATTTTTGGCTAGAATACATGGTCTTTTTGAGAGCACATAACTATTTTTGATAAAAGAAATTACTACCTGAATTGTTATATTATCAGGTAGATATATGTTTGTGTATGATAAACCAGGCTTACTTTGTTTCATTTTCCAAGAAAAGTGTGTACAAGATATAGAGGTGCCAATACTGACAGAATCTCTCTTTTGCATGTTAACCATTTTAGTGACTAAGCAGAAGATGTGATTGTGGCCTAATTTTCATTCTCATGATGCCTATTAAACTTACTAGCATGCATTTATAATATCTCTTCAGTGTATTTTAACTGTTTTTTTTCTGGATTACTTTCTCTTGATGTAGTTACAAAAATTCTCTGTAAATTTTGGATAAGAATTTTTGGTCAACAAAGGGGTGCCATATGTCCCCTAAACATCATAGGCTAATTCTAAGGCTACCGGTTACCCTCAACATAAAGATGATAATGATATGTTCATAAGGATGATAAGATATGTTTTATTCTACATTGAGAAATTTAGCTGATGCTCAACTAGAAGCTTCATCCCTACTAATTACTATTGTTCATGATACTGTAGAAGAAAAGCAATCTTCAGTCTCACCCAATATAAACCTTGTGACCTACAATAGTGACCTGCATGCAAAATATATTCAATAGTGGCACCAGTGTTATGGAAGTAACCAACCCACTTTTTGTTGGGCTTAAATCCTAGTCCATGAGATATCACCAAGATGTGGCCAAGTGACCAAGAATCTGAGAATAGAATGGTCATTAGCCTAGTGTAAAACTTATTACTATTATTATTCTAAAATAACAGCAATAAAATCATTCCTAAAGGTGTATTGCTATATCATATATCAGAACATTACTGAACTTTCATCAGAGAACCTTCATTTAGTGTATAGTAATTAACATAGACCACAACTGATCAATGTGCAGAGAGTGAGATACTTTGGAGCCTTCAGCCCCAAATGGAAAGTCTCATCAAATTCCTCCTCTCATGGCCAAAGCATCTATGCAGATGTGGGTATGAAAAGTTTCTAAGAGTCGGAGGTGAAGGACAACTCCCAGAATGCAGCATCTTCTACACATTACAGGGATGATACACAAATGAACCCAAATGTTACAGACTGTGAAAGCATACTAGACCTGCACAAGTTCAAGTCAGATAAAATCCCAGGACAGAAAATTTGAAGTGGACACAAAGTATCTCCCATAACTGAGAAGCTAATTGCAATTGATACCTACTGGGGAAGGGGAAAATAAGCTGTTTCCAGTGGAAGGTACCTCAGTGTATCAACCACACTCAGGTGAATAGCGAGGATTAGCTGCTCAACACAAAAGAGATTGTGGTTTTTGTGTGCTCTTTGGTTTTGGTAATTTTTTGTCTTATAGGTTTTCATGCTGTTTTTTGTTTGCTTTTATTTCTTTTTTATTGTTCCGGGAGAAAGAAAGAATGAACAAACATGAGGTCAGGTAGGTAGATGTGTGGGAAGAATTAGAGGAGGTAAAATATTATTATCAAAATATACTGTATGAATAAATACATTAAAAATTTCTTAGTCATATAAATGTTTTTAAATATTATACCCTGTCTGGCTTATTAATTAAGTGCAGTATGTGGTAAAAATCTGCTGGGCACAGCTAGGCACATGAGTACAATTCTTCTCTTCAAAAGCAGCAGACTCCTTAGTATTAAAGAATTCTGTAATGTGTTCTTTCTATGCCTTAGCAAAGGTGAATACTTACCTCTCTAAAACTTAGACATTCTGGTTCTAATTCTTAGTAAAACTCTTAAGTTGTGGTTGATATTAGCATCCTTTGATCATTTATAGATTTCATATATGGTTTATTTTGGAGTTCTCACCCCAATTTAAACTTTCTCTAAAACCGTCATAAACTTTAACTGCTATATAAGATGAATTTGTAACTTTTGCATAGTGTTCAAGCTAAATAGATGGGAAACTCTAGATCTAAACACATGGGATGAGACAGCTAAGGGGGATAAACAACCCTATCACAGGGCTCACCTAAGACCACTGGAAAACATATATATATCAAATATATATATATATATATATATATATATATATATATTACAGTTAATAACAGTAGCAAAATTGCAATTATGAAGTAGCAAGAAAATAATTTTGTCATTGGGAGGTCCCATAACATGAGGAACTGTGTTTAAGAGTCTCAGCATTAGGAAGGTTGAGTACCACTGCTCTAGATGGTTCTCCCTGTTCCTGTCCCCATCCCTCTCCCTCTCTATCTCCCTCATCCCTCTCCCTCATCCCTCTCTGTCTCGTTTTCAGAAGAAATAATATCCTGGTTTTCATAGTTACAGTTCTACATTATAGTACAATTTTACACTAAAATTACATGTGTATGTTAGCTAAGGGTACTGAAGTCTAGCCACCAATGAAAGAACACCTCTGGCCACTCCTGAGAATTACATACTTTGTTGTTGCTTGGAATTGTCATTATTTCACTAGCAATGTCATTTGGGGGTCCTTTGTTTCCCAGGATAGGACAGCTGCATGAGGCAGTTTATTTCAGAAGTGTTATCCATCACATATGATGTGCATTATTCCATTCATGCTGATGATTTTACAAGTCTCAAAATCAGTAATCAAGTATCCTCATCTGCACAAAGTCATTTTCTGTTAACCACAGGGGAAACTGTGATAAATAAATGATCCCATTCAATGATTAAGAACCCAGAATGTAATTACTAGCATCAACATTTAGATGGTAACCTTGTTGTGCATTTTTACCAGAGATTTATTTTTAACAAAAACTTCTGATTGTGGTTTATTAGGTATATCTGTTTGAAGTGGATGTTTATACTTATTAAGTTGGGTCCCCTCCATTTCCCATTTTTTATTGTTCCACAGTACCTGGAAGTGGCTGCTTATGTGCTTCACTTGAGTTTCCTGCTTTGTTTCAGGTTTATTGAGATAGGTCTCACTGTGTAGCACTGACTTGTCTGTGTAGAACAGGCTGTCATCAAACTCAGAGAGATACACCTGCCTTTGGCGTGCTATGATTACAGGCATGAGTCACCATGTCTAGCTCTGTGTCTCACTGGAAACCTTTAATATAATTGCTATTCTAGGAGATCACATTTAACTTCTAGTGTTACCTATTTATTATTTTATAATAATTCAAGTTTCATCAATTGCATCGTCTTTCCCCTTTTGTTTTAGATTGTAAGAATAATCCCAGCTCTGGATTTAAACACTGACTTTATTTATTGACTTTGTTGCTTTCTTGGGTTTTGCTGTGGTAGTGGAGGTGGCAGTAGAGGTGGTCTGTTTGATTTCTGAGGAAAGATCTCCCATGTATCCTAGGCTGTCCTTGAACTACCAACACCCTTGCCTCAGCTTCCTGGGTGAATCCTGATATTTCAACTAAGCATCACAACATCCAGTTTTCCTCCTAGAGTTTTGTAACAAAACCAGTCATAACATAACCAACCAAACTGACCAAACAAACAGAAAAACCTGAGAGAACATCGAATATATATGAAAAAGGTATAAAGGAAATCAAAATATTAAAATTTTGATGCACATACTTCAATTCCAACATTTGAGGGACACAGATGTGCTATATGAATGTTATGAGTTTAAAGTCAGCCTTCCCTACACAATTGAGTTCCAAGACAGCTGTGGCTATAGGCACTGTGAGTGTACAGTGAGCCTCTGTCTCAAAAAAAAAAAACCAAAAATAAGACAAAATACACAAAAACAACTATTAAAATTTTAAGAAATACTGTGAATATTATATAAATAAGTATTAAAATTAAATGGATAAATTTCTTTAAAAATGATAAGTGTAAAAGAGACAATGGCAAACTGTACTACATTCTTACATGTCACGGAAATTAAACTACAGACAAATTTTCATCCCTCCTCAAAAAATCCCATATGCAAACATTTTTAGAGATGTTACAAGTGAGCCACTTCAAACTATCCTTCCCAAAATAATGTCTAATGACATTAATCACAGTGAACGATTACAATAAAACATTTCAACAGTTCCAACAATTAACTACATGTGTAAGCTTAATTTTTTGCTTCTTGCACTGTAAAGGGATCAATCAGGTAGGCAATCACTCTACCACAAAGATATATTCCTTTCCCAGAGAGTGGTTAAAATGATGCATTTTATATACTTTTAAAAGTACCAATTCATTCTAAAGTATTTAAAAATATTTCCTTTAAAATGCAAGGAAATATCCTCATTGTTCAATAATTTTTCCACAGTTATAATGAATGTTACTGGAAAATGGAAAGAATGAAATAGGAAATGAGTGAAAAAGAAGAAATTCTGTTCATTTGATGACATCATCATCATCATCATCATCATCACAAGATCAAGTTTTATAGAAAGAGAACAAGTAATTTTCACAAAGAATAAGGTAGTTTTGTGAGACTGTAGCTTAGCAAACCAATCAATAGAGCTCTTGTCCAAGAGGATTAATTGAAGAGTAATATACAGAGAAAAATGTACATTTGAAAAAGTGTCCAAGCATGAGTCTTACAAAAAATGTTTACAGCATTTAAGAGAAAAAATATTGATCTCTGTTAGATAACAGTAAGAGATAAAAATAAGTGACTATTAAAATGTTGTTAAAAATTTCTAAACTAATATACCTGTTTAATACACCTTAAATATAATTTTCACCTGAAGTTTTTGAACAACAATAAATATTCTAAACTGATATAAATGCCTCTGTATTATAAACATGACTTCTGGAAAATATGCAGGTGGTGTCCTGACAAATGCTGCATTGCAATACTACAGTGTTCACAACAGTATAGGAATGGACATTTAGGCCAACTGAGTGATTGAACAAAAATATTAATAAAAGCACTCATATCTGGATTGCAACATAATGTTCAACTAATTTGGTATAAGCAAATATAGAGAAAGGCCTCTTTTAAAATGTCAGAAAGTTTATTCAGCATATAAACAATATAAACAATAGAAAAAAAGTAATCTTGGGATGGCATTATATAGAAGTCAAAAGTTAACTTAAGATAGACTCTAAGATTATATTAACAACTGCTAATTCTAGCAGAGGTAGGTAGAACTCACTATGGTTTTGCTGTGTCTTATACACAAGATTAACGGTGCCCACCAATGAAGGAAGAAAACTTCATATATTCAGACAAAAACTGAGCAATTGGCCTAATTTGTCTTTTAAATAAAACATCCAAATTTATCATCAATCAGAGAAAAAGTAATTTGGAATGAAATGCCCCTCAAACTTCACAGACACCAGAGTTTGGGTATATAGTATTCTCCAATGGCTCAGTGTTGACACTTTGAACCTCAGTTGGTGAAGTTAATGAACAGGAGCTCCAGGATCATGAGGATCTTTTGAATTCATAGTTTGATGGAATTATTGAGATGGTGGGTGGAGTGGTCTCTGTAGACAGGGATCGAAGTGTATTTGTTTCTAGCCTTTTCCTTCCTTCCTTAGTTGACAGGAAATCATTAGCTTTGTTCACCACAGTCCTCCTTCTGTCTTACCAGACCCACAAAAAAACAGGGCAGGAATTGACTACCACAGATTAAATACTAGGAAACCATGATCCAAAATAAGTAGTTTCCCTATTCAAATTGTTGCTCTCAGCTGTTTTTCACAGCAGCAAGATGTTTCCAATTACACCTGGGTAGGTGACGTGGGAGACTGTAAGTTCTAGGCCAGCCTGGGTTACAGAATGAGATGCTGCTACACGCTAAAAAAAAAAGTGAATTAGAAACTGTAATAAGATAGTTGGCAAAGAGTTAGAGAAGTGAAAGAATATATATAAACCCTTATGAATTATTATTATAGGTACCATAATTTACAAGAATTGCACTGGAAAGAAATCTATCTTCACTAAATGAACCTAGGTATGACTTCATTTAATGGCCCTGAGTAACAAATTCTAGGTGATAGCCTGGAGAATTTCTTGCACAGAGAACAGAGCTAACATGTTGAAAATAATGAATAAAAGATACACAATTCGGGACACTGTGTAACATTATGCATCATTTAGAAGCTACAGTACAAGTTGTGCATACAATATCCAAATGTGATTTTGAACATTTGACAACTAGAGTTGCCTTTATTGAAACCTCTGTTAGAAAAGGATCTTTGGTCTCTCAACAAAAATGACTGTCCACAAGTAGAAAGGGTACCTGGCATGGTGGAGTTGTGGCCCACTTTAACAAGTTTTATTTAAGGAAAGGGCTAATTTTAACAAATCTTGCAGTGAATTCTTTCTTTATAAGGATAAATAATTTTCAGATAATGGAGACGCAATAATAAGAAATGTAAGTAAGTCCACTGTAAGTGTTGCAACCACAGCAAAATATTGCAAAGAAGCCTCTGGCACCCTGGAAGGGGTCTTGATCAATGCAATGCCGCCTTGGTACTCTGTGAACTCAAGAAATTCTAGGAACCTTAGGATTGGTTAGGTCTGAGTAAGGCAAGCAGCACTAGAAGTCACATAAATGATTCAGTATTTGTGCTTTGAAAATAAAAATAAAACTTCAAAATATAAAACCTTATATGCACCTTAAGCTTATGTGAATAACATTGGATTTTAGTACTTCAGGAAGGACTGAGTTCCTTCTCTCTCTTCCTACTGTATTCCTTCCTCTTTGTTGTTCTTTTTTCACATATTACTAGAAAGTTTAGGGTTATTATGATAACTGCTGAGTCTAGTTTTCATTATTTAGACTTTATTCTTGCTATTTAATCCAGTCATTTAGTCCAGTGTGCTCCCCTCATCCCTGCTAACATTAAGCAATAATCTTATGAATTTTTATGTCTTGTATTTTACGTTTCTTTTCCAAAAAAATGCATTAAAGTTTGTCTACAGTCAGACAAATCTCAAGTAAATATATAAATAAACAATGCAAAATGGATATTCTAGGTTTCAAAAGAGAAAATTACAACCAATTTAAGAATTTATAGTAGAAAGTCATTCCTGTAAGGAATCCAGTGGCCATTTCTGGTGGAATTTAGGAGGTAAGAGAATAGCTTAGAGGGAGGTGGAAAGAGAGAGGGATTTCCAGCCCAAGGAACTCAGCAGCATCAATCTGAGATGCAGCACAGTGGAGGATGAAATAAGGGATGGATGTGAGGGCAAATAGACCATCAATGCTTCACTCTGATAAATAATGCCTTCAGAAGATCTGGCCTGGCCTTGCCTTTCCCCCATCCTCTCTCCCTGCTCCTTCAGGCCTCTTCTCCTTCTCCTTCCCTTCTTTCTTTTCCTCTAGAGTTGGAGATGCAAGCTACAGCTTCATGCATACTAAACATGGACCTACTACTGAGGTTTCTTTCAACCACTGCTTTCTCCTAAAAAAGAAAGCCAGAGATAAAATGTCCCAGACAGTGATCAATGGCAAGAGGATTCCCATCGTAGATTGCATAGATTCTCTAATTTGTGGCCAAATAAAACTTTTCTCATATTTGAAGTGATCTGTTCTTATAGTCTATTATATGGTAAGATTAAATGTCTTAATTATTGTTGAAATAAGTTTTAGTGCAGGGTACTGACTCAGTTTACCATACTATTTTTACTTTTTCTTATATTAAGAATGAATGCTACAAATGAAACATTTAAGAGTATCTTTCATTTCTTGAATCCATGGCAACATAACATATATTGTGTTAATATTGAGAACTGAGAAAAAGTCTTCGGGAAATGGTTGTTCAAACCCACTGACTAACTGACAGATTGTCACTTTGCACACTGTTGTAGATTTCTCTTGAATGAGCCCAGAGGGATAATTTCACAGCTGATCATCTTAATAGCACCCATGAATTTAATTCTACAGAAAAATATAAAACATAATTGTATAAAATATATTTCTGGTTATAAAATATGAAAAATTGCATAAACATAAAATCTAGAACAAAATTAATACTTTTAATGCTTTATTATATTTTAAAATTGGGATGTGAGACTACGTACAAGTTTATAAAATTTGAAGTTTTGAGCAAAAGACAATAGAATGATGGCATTATATTTCCTGATTATTTTTTAATTATAATTATTCATAGAAAAGAATGAATTTTTCATTTCCAGATATTTTGTTAGGGCTTGTGTGGGAAAACTTGTGACCTAAAAGGTTAAAGCCAATATTAACTGTGGTGGTTTTGTACCAATAGTCTTCGGCTAGGAACTTGTGAAATCCTTTCTCTGATCCCCCACCGTGAAACTAGAATATCTTAATCTTAAAGGAATAAATAAAAACTTTATTAAAGGAGAAATAAAATCAGTAAATACCATATGCTGCACACAGGGAAACTGTAGTCTCACAGTAACCCTACCTTTGGTACATCACACAATACTCATCGCCAAAGATTGAAGAAGGTTAGAGTCGGTCATGGTGCCCGTCTCTGACTGGATAGTGGAAGTGGTGGGTGGTGGAGGTACAGACCAAGAATTTCTGTTCTATTTATCTAGAGTTTCCATTGCAAAATTTTCAGAATGGCTCTAAAGAAAAGAGGTTTTCACAATTTTGACTGCTAAAAATTCAGGCTGAATTGTGTGAGGCTTTGGTTCTTTGGCTTGAACATGAAATCTGTTTTCTGTCCTCATAAGGATTCCTTGATGCAAACCCATTGTGAGGATGTTTAGTTGCATCTTCTTTTGGGGAAGGTATGGATTCTGTTGGATTAGTTCCCACACGTGTCCTTCCATGTAGCCATAACTATGCCTTTAAAGGTTCTACCTCCCAATACCATCACACTGAAATTAGGAGTCCAGCATACTGCTATATACCAATGTCTTCCAAGCTGAAATATTCTAGCAATTATAGCAAGAAATACGGACGGAAGAGCCCAAACTGTGCAGCAAAACACCTTAGAGAGACGCATGAGTAGGCAATGAGGGAATAACATTATTAGATACTTGGAGAAGTTAAGAAATCAAGGGCAGAATGCCACTGAAGGAAAAAGAACACCAGCTCCAGTGAGGCTGATGGCTCTTACCAGTTCTGCCTAAGTATCCTATGAATAATGTGGTCAGTTTCTGGGGAGATCTGTTGGGCAGTGATGCAGATACTTACAACACAGGTGGATGGCCTCTTCACTAAGCACTTGCAACTTACAAAAAGGCTAGCAGATGTAAACTGAAATGATTTGTTAATATGATTCTATCAAAAGTAACCAAGAATGTGAGATTTTATACTGTTGGAAGTTAATTTCCACAGTTTCCTGTGTGCTTATCAAAGATATAGATTCCTACAGCAGAATCTAAGGGTTGCATGATTCATAACTTAACAGTTACCATTGGCTTACCAGTTGTATCTGATGCCCTGTTTCTCATCCCACCAGGGAAAGAACAGTCACATAGAAAGATGAGATGCAGTAAGACAGTTCAGATCCAAGGTGAGTACTCCTTTGCTTAGAAATTGCAACCCTTACAAGAGGCCCCTGGAAAACCTGTAAACCTTTTACCTTGAGAGTCATGTTGCTGTTACCTCAGTCAGGAAATAAACTTGACTTCTGTTCTAAAGGAGGGCATCATTGTCGAGGGTTCTTTGCAAAGAGCATCCTAAAGAGAGATTCTGGAGCATGGCTACTCAGGCATTTTGCTCAGTAGGTATGCACAGATGAAAGAGACTGTGAACAATTATATTCCATGCAGACTCATGAGACAGCTAAGTAATGGCAGCAGTATCAGATGATAATAGTGTAAATTCATTTATATTCAAAGCTTGAGATCACAAGATTATAGATAACAAAACAGTTGTGTAGTCTTTAAAACAATTTTAGCCTTGTGAATTAACACTATGTTTCCTCTAAATGTGGACTCACTTTCAATATAAAATATTTCCCTAATCAAAATCTGGACAAGAAACTGAGCACATGAGTAGATAATATGTGTTATGCACATTGGTGGCCAAAGAAAGAAGGAAAATTTGGAAAGAATTTTACTACACAGTCTTTTCCTTTTCGACAGAACTGCTAGTGAGGAGTGATGCAGGGAGCTGGCCACACAGTGCTTGCCAAACATTTAAATCTGGGACAAAAAGGCTGGGATGTCAACACCACTGTGCAGCATCCATGAGCTTTCTAGCCAGTTGCTGAGGAACAGCTGATCCCGTCTGACGCAGATGGTTCTTTTATTTCTGAGAAAGGAAAGAAATTGAAGGGAAACGCTTCTGTAAGACTTTGTTTAGAGTCTGCTACAAGCAATGGCTTGACTCAAAATACAAAGTGGAAACATGCTAAAATATTGCTCTTAATTTGTCTGTCTCTTTCCTTTTAGACAAACTTTCACATTATAGCTCAGGCTGGCCAGGAACTCACAAGAAGCTCAGGCTGGTTTCTGTCTCTACCGTTTCTGATGGTTTACCCAGATTTTCCATCTCCAGCCTTCCCTCGGTTTGTGTTTTCTTCATTGCCTCCATTTCAGTTTTTATGTCTTGAACTGTTTCCATTACCTGTTTTATTGTTTTTTCTTGGTTTTCTAGGGTATCTTTGAGGAATTTATTCATTTCTTCTAACTTTTTGTTAGTTTTCTCATCCCTTTCTTCAAAGGCATTTTTCACCTCTTCTTTAAAGGTCTCTATCACTTTCATAAAGTTTCGTTTAAAGTCGATTTCTTCTCCTTCTTCTGTGTTAGGTTGCTCAGGTTTTCCTGTTGAGTACTCGTTGGTTTCTTGTGTTATCATGTTGCTTTTTAGATTGTTGGAAGAATTCTTGGATTGACGCCTACCCATCTCTTCCTCTGATTTCAGTCAGGGGAGTCTCAGTGGGTTGGGACCTCCCAGGACGGCTTGTACACACTCACCCCTCTGGATAGCTGATCTCAGTGCAGGAAGAGGAAGTCCCTTCTGGACTTCCGATCCTTCTGTACCTCCAATATCGGCACAGGGAGAGAGATTCTTGGGGTTCCAATGTTCCACAGAGGAAAGGGCAGTCTTGCAGGGGCGGGGTGCAGGATCCTGTTGATCAAAGATGCCTGCAGGGACCTTACCACCAGGCGGGCACAGCCCTACCAGTGTGAGCCGCCTCCGATTTCAGCACAGGAAGAGAGAGTGCTGGGGTACCAAAGCCCCACCGAACAAAGGGCGATCTTGCGGGGGGGGGGAGTTGGGGGGGGGGGGAGGGGGGTGCAGTGTCCTGTGACACAAAGAGGCACGGCTACGGGGATCTTACCGCCAGGCGGGCACAGCCCTACCAGTGTGCGCCTCCGATCTCAGCACAGGAAGAGAGAGTGCTCTCAGGCTGGTTTCTGACTCACAGCAATTGACCTTCCCCAGCCTCCTGAGCTCTAGGATTGGGGACACCAACTTCTGCATCAGCTATTATAAATTGGTATTCTTAAGGACACTGAAAGAAACAATTAACCAAAGGGACCTCCTGAAACTGAAAAGCTTCTGTAAAGCAAAGGACATGGTCAACAAGACAAAATGACAGCCTACAGAATGGGAAAAGATCTTTACTAACCCCACATCAGACAGAGGTCTGATCTCCAAAATATACAAAGAACTCAAGAAATTGGACACCAAAAGATCACATAATACAATTTAAAAAAATGGAGTACAGACCTAAACAGAGAACTCTCAACAGAGGAATCTAAAATGGCTGAAAGGCCCTTAAGGAAATGTTCAACATCTCTGAGATTCCATTTACACATGTAAAAATGACCAAGATCAAAAACACTGATGACAACTTATGCTGGAGAGGTTGTGGGGTATAGGGAACACTCCTGCATTGCTGGTGGGAGTGCAAGCTGGTACAGCTCCTTTGGATATCAGTATGGCGATTTCTCAGAAAATTAGGAAACAACCTTCCTCAAGACCCAACAATACCACTTTTGGGTATATATCTAAAGTATGTTTAATAGTACCGCAAAGACCTGTGCTCAACTATGTTCATAGCAGCATTCTTTGTCATAGCCAGAATCAGGAAACAACCTAAATGCCTCTTGACCGAAGACTGGATAAGGAAAATGTGGTACATTTACACAATAGAGCACTACACAGAATAAATCTTAAGAATTCAGAGTGACAAGAGATTAGAAATAAAGAGGAGATAAATCTTCCCCATTGATAGTGTATTAGAAAAATTATTGTTCAGGGTTCATTACAATGACTCTGGTTGATGTATAATTTACATGTGGTGAAAAGCCTTTGTAGCTGGTCTGGTGGGTCAGGTTCCTGCCCTCCTCATAGTGTTGTGTACCCCACTTCTTCCTTTGATTCCATCCTATAGTAATAATGGCCATTAATTTGCCTTTCTTTTGGATTTGGCCCTTTTTTTGTAATTTTAATTTCTTTGGGTTTTTTTTTCTGTGCTTTTCTGTTTTTTTTAAATTATTTTTATTGAGCTCTATATTTTTCTCTGCTCCCCTCCCTGCCTCTCCCCTCCCATTCAACACTCTCCCAAGGTCCCCATACTCCCAAATTACTCAGGAGATCTTATCTTTTTCTACTTTCCATGTAGATTATCTCTGTGTAGGTTTATCTGTATTTATTATAACCCCCAAATTAATTTATTTTGAGAATATATAGTTATTTCTTCTCTTTCCTTTCCTACCTCCAAAGCCTTCTATATTTGCCTCCTTCCCCCTTGCTTATTTTCAAATTAATGGCCTCTTTGCTGTTTATATGTATGTATGTATATACATATATGTACTATATATACTACATGTAATATGATATATATATATTATATGTGTATATACCTAAATTTATAAATACAACCTTCTCAGTATGTTACTTGTTTGTATACTATTTCGGAACTGACCATGGTATTGGAGAGCTAATTGTGTTCTCTTCCCTGAGAAAAGACAAGCATTCCTTGATTTCCTGGAGTTATTTTCCTAGAATTGAGCTCTCGTGGGCTCACCCTCCCCCCCCCGATGTTGACATGTCTATAGCTACCATCTTTGTTCAGGTAATGTTTAGGCTGCCGTTTTGCTGAGACATCATGGATATAACTTCTCTGACATTTCTATGAGACAGTCTCACAAACATAAAAGCTTCCAAAGGAGAGAAGTAACCAATAGTTCTATACAGTTCTGATATTTATGAATTACAACAACTGCTGACATGGAACAGCCCTAAGGGAACAGTCATGGCACACATACATCAGTCGTAACCAACAGTTCTCTAACTGGACTTGAGGATTTCTTAATGAAAGGGAAATCATAACTGTTAAAAGAAACCTACCAGCTAACTACCTAGGGCCAGTGAAACCATTGATCATGGTGGAAGACCTACAGCTGGCACTTTATTAAACCAGGTATCCTTAAGTACATTCTGAATATGTGACCTTATACTCAGAGTTATATAAGTATAATCCTTACTCCTTATCAAGGAAACTTCTCTTTGCAAAGAATGGACACAATTTGGGAAAATCATAATTGATCAAAGTGAAGAGCTGTGGAGCCTACTGTCAACTGATACAAAACAGTCTCGCACCTGAACACTCAGGGATCATTTTGAATCTGGCTTTTTATAGATTTCTTTTGGTTAACCTATAAATATAATTTACCTTTTGAGTCTGGCTTATTTTATTTGAAATGCACTTGAGGATCACCTCTGTGGCTGTATATTTACTTTTTTGATGGTTTGTTAATCTTCTTAAAAATATATTTTGATTGATATGTAATAATCATGGATATTTATATGGTACATCATCGCAACTCAGTAAATGAGCACAATGAATAATAATCAAATCAAATCAGGGCAATTAGTTAGCCTTCTATCTCTGTAAAAATTATTCACTCTATCTGTAGCCTCTGAACTCTTTTCTAGCACCTTGTGCAATGCATCATGCATTTGTATGAGTTACTCTGCATGCTGTAGCCCTCTAGAAATCATCTTCCTACATTCAACTGGATTTTGGTACTTTTATCCAAGTCCCTTCATTTTTGATGTAATTTTTGATCTACTTATTTGTTTCCTGTTTCACAGTATAGTTGTACTCAGGAAGCACCTACACAATAGTTCAAACCTTAAATAAGTGATATAATTTTCAATCTTTGAAATTTCTGATACCTTCGAACTGGAGAAGGCAATACTGTGTGACAAGAAATTATGGAACAAGAAGTTTTTAGTAAGAGAGACCAACAAAACAACCCTCTCTATCTACTTCCCCCTTGTTCAACTCCTCTTTCCTGGCCCTCTAATCATGAACTTAAAAGTCAAGACAGTAGTGGCTACAACTAAAAGGTATTTAGCTTCAGCTACTTCATTTAGACATTAAAGGAAACAATAATCCCTGTACAAGAGAACCTGAGGCCTCCTTTATAATACAATTGAGGCCTTCAAGAAATTGAAAAATGACATCCAAAATCAAGCCTAATGTGTGCAATAATCTCTGTACTGTGAAACATGCACAGTGTTGTCTAAATTTCACTTCTGTTTCTGTTTCATATCAGTCTTGAAATAAAGCTATTGTATCTCTAATCAATCAATAGTGAATCACACTTTTTCCAGAAAAAATTATTTCAGATTTGGCAAAAGAACATCATTCAGATAATTCCTTTCTATCCATATAAAAATTTCATCTCAAGGAACAGATGGAAACACTAAGATTTCCTGTATTTGAAAGCCTATAAAATATTAATCAGAAGCTTTTCTAAGAGACTGTGAGCTATCTCAGAAGTTTGGCATTCTTTAATGTTAGTTATGAGGAGAAAATATAGTGTGCTAATATGTACTAATAGTGTACTAATATGCAACGATTTATGTGGGACGTACCATGAAGAACTCTAATTACAAAAAGTGTTTTGCAAGTTTTTAGGATAGTCCGACATTGAAAAAAAATAATTCTCTATTAAATGAGCAAGTGAAAATGTCTCAGTATTTCTCATTTCACTACAGAAAAATTGGAGCCTGGACAATAGTAATGAACTGATTACCTAAATCTGCCTAAAATGTAATAAAATAAAATTTCTGATTCCCAAGTGTTAACTGTTAAGAAAGGCTGAAAAACATTTATTATATATCTGATGTCTTGTAAATTGGTGCAAACAATAGTATTTTGTATAATGATAAACATTTCAATCATTTTAAAAATTTAGACAGAGCAATTTGTTAACCTGTGTATGCCTTGGAAAAATCAAATTAAAGCCCTCACGATAATATCAATAATTTAACATAAAGTTGTAAAAGATCTGTATTTTGTATTCTCTTTTAATTAAAAAATAAAATCCCATTTCCCAGATGCCATTCTTTGACTTCAACTTGAATGATATATTGATAGAAGAGCTTACTTTTAGAATATTTTGTTCTTGGGAAAGCAGTCTTCTGTCTTTGCCTCTGCTGTGCATGGTGGGAATCCCCAGCAATTCGGCCCCATAGACTAAGGGTTTGTGTTGCATTCTGGGTTTCACTGTTAGGCGGGCTGCAGCTTGCTCTAGGTTGTAATGATCCTTACAGATATTCCTTCTCTTGCCTGATACCAAGTGTCCATACCTTTCTACCATAGTTCTTCAATTTTAGATTTTGTCTCAGTATTTAAAGGCTTGCAAAGGTATATTGTTCTTTGTTCCATCTGGTAACTGTGGTTTCATTTAAGTAGGATTGTTCTTTGATCTGGTTATAGGATTTTACCCAGGTCCCATATGAATCTGATAAATTCTTTGTTCATTTTCTATTGAGGGTTCAACAAATTGACACAAGTAAAAGCAAATTTCTGGTGGAACGTAGAGACTATGACATCCTCAACACTCCCTTTATTGATAATTTTACCAAACAGGGGCAAAAATTCACATACATGCAAACATGAATACTTGGTAAAATTCAGAAAAATATCAGATTATTGTGTTTATGCCATTAATTTAGTCTCTTCAAATCCCAATGGTTACTCATCTTATTTTATACATTGATTGTGGGCAATAGCGCTAAACCTCAGATAAGAGTCACCAAGATTTCACGATGAAGAGGACTCATTGCTGTACTCCTGTAAAAAGCACATCTGAGTAGTGAAAATTCACCACTTCCATTCAACAGCCATTGAAGATTTAACAAGTAATAGCAGCAAATGAGACAGTAATAATTCAACAGAATTGATTCCTCTGCATGACTCATTTCTTCCACCTTTGGCCTTTGCTTATTTATTTTCCAATCTCCTTGTGCTCTCAGAATATCAAGGTTCTTATTTGTTTAATTTTAGAAAAACTTTTCCTCTAATACTAAAAATATATAAAGTTTGTTATGACTGTGGGCTGAACACATCTATGCTAAGCATCATTAGTGGAAGGAGGTGGCTGAGGGATTATTCTTGCTTTCTTTTCTCTCTTGTGCTGGATAATGCTGCCATGAACAGGAAGTATAAAGTCTGACCATAGGCATATCATCCACTTATTTGCCTATATTATTTCATCCAACAAGTCAAAATCACTTTCTCAGTTATATTATTTACAAAATAGAGCTGAAGTTTCTAGTCATAAGAGCTTCTGAGAGAACAAAAGGCATGGTTCAGGAAAACTTATTTCCAAGTGTAGAAACCCACAACTGTTTTTATATGTCTTTCATACTGCACTTCCTGTTCCCTCTACTTCCCATGAATCGGGTGCTTTTGGCAGTGTGAAACATATGACTAATAGCCCATAGCAGCGGCTGTGGGCAGCCTTCTCACTTGCTTTGAGCTTGGGCTGGACTTTGTGTTTTCACTTTTGAGTGTGAGTGACTGTGTGTGTGTATAATATATACATATAGATAGATAGATAGACAGATAGTTATATAGTATTCATTATAATTTTTTTGTGACTATATGTCATTCAAGGTCTTCTTGGTAAAAGCCTCAAATTCCAAATTCCTTCCAATTTGCAACAGGCTTTTTCAATATCAGAACTTCTCTAAACCTTCAGTCAGCTTTCTTTCTGGGTACCCTGTATCTGTGGCTTCTGGTGGAAACATTTTGGTACATCTCCATCTATCCCACATAATTGGTGTACTTCTGCACTTCTAGAAGAAATAATTTTGATATGTAGTGTTTCCAAGCTGTGCCCAGCTATCATAGTAACTGAAGATTTTACAGTATATGTACTGAGGCTTTTGGTATCTATGCTTTACCACTTCAAGTGAAGTGTTGAAAGCTCGCTTCCATTTAGAATCTTTTAACTGCTTCAATTTTACAACATAATAGCCTCAGGTATTATTTCCACACATAACAAGCACCACATCAGATGGCGGGATAATTTTTCCTTCAGTTGTAAAATGAGTTTTCAGAGACTTCAAAGGAAGCATAGTCTATTGAATTCTGCTTCATCTTTACACATTGCAGAATTCTTTGATTATTTTTTATTTTTATTATCTTTTTCTTTTAGTTCTAGCATGAACTCAGTGTGTGAAGCATGCCAGGCAAGTTAATCATCATGGAACTGTATTTCCAGTCAAAAGGGGATGTACAAACTGCCAAAGGTGGAATTACATCACTCTATGGCTAAACAGCAACATATCTAAAACTGCATCTAAGTCATGAAGGGTTGTAGGAGGTGGCCGCTAGTTAGTTTCCTGCTGCTTAGCCCAGAAATAATCACACAGAAACTATATTATTTAAATAATATAGTTGGTCCAATAACTCCAGCTTCTGATTGGCTAACTCTTACATCTTAATTTAACCCATCTCTATCAATCTGTGTATCACCATGAGGTCATGGCCTACCAGCAAAGTTTCAGCATATCTTACTTCAGCAGCAGCTCCATGGCTTCTCTCTGACTCTGCCTCCTATCTCCCAGCATTCAGTTTAGTTTTCCACACCTACCTAAGTTCTGCCCTATCAACAGGCAAAGGCATTTTCTTTATTAACAAATATTATTCACAGCATACAGAGGGGAATCCCACATCAATGGGTCACCCTGTTTCAAATTTCTTTCTTTTCTGAAATCTGTATTTACCATTCTAGAGGTGGTGGGACCTGGGAGAATGCAACTGATAAATGATAAATGGGATAGACTAAGGTATCATATAATAGCCAACTTTATTCAGAGCATCAGAGAATTTATACTCAGGCTTAAGAGTAACATGAGTAAAGTGTACAATCACAAGGAGAAGCTTCATATTGTAGACAGGCTACACACAGCAAAAACATGCTTTTCCATAGAGGTATACAAACAACAAACAGTTGTATAATAATGTGCAGTAAATTCACTCCTATTTGCTATACCTGGGAGGAGAACAGAAGCAAACTCCAAGAAGAATTCTGCATTTGGAAGAAACTGAGGTCACAAGACTCTTGTCTTGGTCTTTTCTCTTTTCTTTTTCTCCTTTCTTCCTTCTTTCTTTCTTTCCTTTCTTTCTTGAATTTTTGCACAAATGCTGAGAATTCTCCTCACACAACTCCTTTCTTGGACCATGTTCTGACATTTCAGTACTTGTTCTCATTAGTCACTCTTTTCTGGTAGGCTTGTTCTAGTGAATGATTCTCATGGTTTCCCTTCATCTCAAAATTTCTTTGTCCTGAATGATCTTGTCTTCAGATATGGAATTTTGTGATTATTGCCTGGCATGTGAGAAGTGGGGTGTCAGTTGCTCCTGATTGCTATGGTTTCTGTTGAGGAATGCTGTCATTTTGACATTCTCTGATAAGCAATGCCTCATTTCATTATGATGCCTTCAGTGTTTTCTCTAATCTTTGGTTTCTGAGTTTTACTTTTGTGGGGTGAACTCTGTCCCAGTTGGGTATTTAGCACTCATATGCACAGAGAAATTAACACCTATGCACATACCCATGAATCTACAGATCACCTTGAAAGGGAAGGACCCAGGTCTTCAGAATTAGGTTATAGAAATTGTGGGCTCCATTTTTTATCTTTGTAAGTCACACCAATTTTGAAAGTTTTAGTTTGCTAAATTAATACCTTAAAAATGTAGCACTAATCCTATTTGAAAACAATAACTATATATTTACTGTGTTTAGACTATAAATGACAGATTAAATGGGTGTTTGAAATCTTTAATATCAAATTTTTCAGAAAAGTAGCACAGATACTGATAAAGCAACCAACAGTAATGATAAAATAGCCCATTTGGTGAATAATCCTTACAAGTTCATTTGGTAAACAAACACTTCCTGGGTTCAGAGCAGCCCAAAATGAATAAATCTGGAAGTGACATAATAGAGTATGCTGGCCAAGACCTCACACATTGTTCTCATTTGGGGTATGTGCCATGCCCTTGAAGGAGTGAGCAGCTCCTTTGCTTCTACTGTAATGAATCATAGACTACTAGTCTCTGTTTACTCTGAATTTGGAATCTTTGCTCACTTGCTTCCTGATATGTGAGCTTTCTCTTCCAGTGATACACCTGTTTGATACTGCTGAACTGCTCTTGGGGTGGAGGTGGGCAGTATTAAAATTTATTAAGTTCACAAACACACAAAAAACAAGACAACAAAGACCACACGCAAACAAAACAACAAAACAAACAAACAAACATGGAATTTGTTTTGTGTTGGTCAGCCTACTCCTGGGGCATATATGACCTGCTCTGGAATAAGGCTAATATGCCCAGAAACATTCTGTTGGAGAAAACTAATTTTCCTTTTTGCTGCAGATATTAATTGCAAATAGCTTCTTGATTAGGGCTGGGACCCAGTGTACACTTCCTTCTTTCAGTGCAGGAAGCACTACTTACTGTTTGGAACCGGTATAGATCTTATGGGTGTTGCCATTCTGTATTAGATGAAAAAATAATAAATTGTTGTTTTTCTTGTAAATTTCTAGACTCTAGAGTCTAGATAAGTCTCAACATCTGGGTCGCAACATCTTTGGGGTCAAAAGGACCCCACGGAAATCACCTAAGACCATTAGAAAACACAGATGTTTACATTATGACTCATAACAGTAGCAAAATTACTATTATGGAGTAGCAGCAAAAATAATTTTATGGTTGGGGTCACCATGACATGACAAACTGTATTAAAGGGTCATAGCATTAGGAAGGTTGACAACCACTGTTCTAGGTTTAAGAAAATTTGGGAAGCATATTATCGATTAATTCTTGGAACTATCTTTTAAGGATCCAGTGGAAAAAAGTAAGACATTACTTAATGCAGTTAGTTTCTCCTGTTAGATTCTACTTGGCAAATGAACTCCATTTTGTTCCAGTTTGTTTTACTCTGAGGTTTTGCCCACAATTTCCTGAGGCCAGGCTGCAACCCCCAAATCCTTTGCACAGGTGTCTAGAATGAGGTCAAAGCACTAACATTGAATTCTCTTCTGACTGGTCAGCCCAGAGCCCAATCTGGGCAGCCAAACCGCATAACTCCCCGATAGGCTTGAAGTGTATCACTATGGAAAATGCTTTTTCCTGTTTGCATGATGATTGGATGGGACTCCGGAACTGTCTTTTTGTGGTTTATCTTTTTAAAACTGGCTGCTACCCTCATCTCAGGGAAGTAGTCTGGAGCCTGAAACCTGTTGCCTCCCTGATATATTGGTTTTTCTAAATGAATTTTTTGGCTTGTTTGAAGCCAGTTTTTTATGGTGGATTATTCCAGATTCTTGGATCCTAATACTTGTAGACCTACTGGTATGTGGCATGTTTTCTCTAGCCTAATAGGTATATCAGAGATTCAAGACAAGTTGGAACAGATCAAATCTTTTCTCATAGGCTTAAATTTGTCATTGTGCCTTTTCATATTTCCCTTCTCGTTTCAAACATCTTTTCTTTGTTTGGAACAAGAGATGACTTGTATCACATAGTCTTTTCCCTGTGATTTGTGTCAGCTACATCCTTTGATTTTTATTTTTTTAAAGAGAAAACAACTCTGATAATTTATCAAATTTTTTTGTTAAGGACACCACTACTCAAATTGTAAACATTCCTGGATTATGACCATGCCATCAGATATTACTTTCTAAACAAGTTATTAAGACACTTTATTAGCTACTTTATTATCAGTTGTATATCCACCCCATACCCTTTAACCACCAGCAGCCCAAGAATAGATATAACTATATAACTAAGATGATGGCAGAGATCAAAATAGTAGCAAGAAAAACATTATGAAAAACCCAAAATAGTCTATATTTTTTCAGTATTATTGCCATATATTCTGGAGCAAGTAGATTTACCATGAGAAATGCTCTCCTTAGAAAAGCATGGGACACACACGATGACATTCATGGTGCTCTTTAAAGTGATGTACTCATCTCCTGAAAAAGTTATTCAATAAAAAAGAAAGGCATTTGTATAGGTTGTCACTTTGCTTGTAAACACTACTATGAAATTACAAAGGAATTAATAATAGTATCTGCAATAATCTTTTTTAAAAATATAACAAATATAGCTTTCTCACATAAATCTTGTCAAAATAATAGTGTTAGGAAAGTTTCATAACACAAAAAATATATTTTTGCAGTTTCTCATTTCTGGAGATCAACTCTAAATTCAAAGAAACTGTTGAGAAAAGTATTTTAGAAGGCATAGACTTTATTTGACTGACCATAGTCATAGAGGCATAGAAGTTATGGTTATTTTTGCAAAATTCTTTCCAGAAAATGTAAATGACATGTTAAAATAATGTTTCTCAGAAAGGTACAGAAAGAAGGTCAAAGCTTTGCACACCCAAACGAAAAGAAGGCACAGTCCACACTATGGTGATGCAGGCAGGCAGGGTAAAGCTTCTTGCGATTGCACAATTCTCTTGCTGCTTCTGGTTACCTTGACTACAGACCTCCTTTCAATGGTGATTAATAATTAATAGGAAGTGACAGGAATCTTAAAAATTTAACACATTTACTGCTGGCCTTTCAAGATAAATACTTCAAGGCTTAAGTTCAAACAATATATGTTCAATGATTCACTTATTGAAAATAAAAATCCTTATAAAGAGCTTACTGAGCATGTATACTATGACTGATGAGATGTACAGCACTTTATATGAGTCACATCAATGTAGGAAGTGAGCAACTTCATGTTAATTATTCAAGTTCAGTAACACAGCATGGCATTCAAAGGATACTTTGACTGTTTATTTTTTATGTGTGTGTATCAGAACAAAGTAAAGCTTTCTCTTTCAAACTTTATAGGTCTTTTTAAGACACAAGTAATTTATTGTTTGATAATTAAGAAAGTTTAAGATTAATGTTCCAAATTATATTTAACTCAAGCCTCAAATTCTTCCTTTAAAAATCTACCAAATTAATCAGCTAGGACACAGACAATATCATCTGCATATATGCACAACTCAAGAACAAATAAGTCATAAAGTCCAAGGATTGTCTTCAGATCTATTAGTAAAGAAAGGCAACAGTATTCTTGGGATGATTCAAAAATGATTATTTTTACAAACATACATGACCAGTAAATAGAAACAGATAAGGAATATCAAAAACTTCATTTCTTGTTTCTGGTCTCAAAAGGTTACATACTAAATTGTTTGATTTGTACAACAACTTGAAGTGACATTGCGATTGTTGTTATTGTGTGTGTATGTATGTAATGATGTGAGTGCATGTGTGTGTGCACAGGGGCACACAAACACATGAATTTCCTATGTCAGACAGAAGAGGGCATCAGATACCCTGGAGCTGGAGTTGCAGGTGGCTGTGAGCTGTCTGACGTGGATGAGCTGAATGGAACTCAGGTCCCATGCAAAAGCAGCAAGCGCTCTTAACTACCGCACCATATCTCCAGTCCCTAATTATTTTATTAGTTGAATGATTTCTCATACTAAAGATAATCTTGTATTCATTATATGAACAAAGTAGTTTAAGTAATAAATATCAAGTAAAGTGATCTTAATAATATGTTTTAAGGGGAAAAGCTGAGGTTTAACTGAAGGCTGGTCTTTCAAGAAATCTTGATATTTCTGTGAGGCTTCGTCCCTCAACACTGCATGGAATCCCAGTTAGATGCTTCTGAATCAGCTGTGACTCAATAACTAATGGCAAAAGCTGATTGAAGGTGTTCACAACTCTTGTTTTCTCCCAGGAACACTGACACATTAATTTTCTTGCACATGGTGACAGATATTTCTTTCTAATCTTGTGTAAAAATTCTATGAACACAGATTCTATTTTTCCTCAGTGGGAAAAGTAATGGTTAACCTTGGTGTCAAGTTGACTTTATTATACAATCCCTATAATATTAGTAGAGTATAACTCTGGCTGTGTCTCAAAGAGGTTTCCCAGAAACAATTATGGGCTCTGACCTATGCAACAGATTAAACCCTAGATGAATCCATATGGTGATCATTTTATTAGGAGGCAGTGAAAACTAGGAAATGGGACATTGCAGGGGATGGATCACCGTGGGATTATACCTTGCCCTAGCCCTTTACTTACTCTCTTTTTTCTGCCTGCTGTCTAAAAAGAAGTGAAGAATAAACTTCCACTGCCATGTATTCTTCTGCTCAGGTTAAAAAGGCCATGTGACCAATAATGGAACTTCTGAACCCATTAACCAAATAAAATTTTCTCCTTTGCATGGTTTCTGTTAGGTATCTAATCGCACGAACCCAAACTCATACTATTGGATCAAACACAGGGAAACACTTCTTAGAAATCCTGGGCTGTTAAACAATTCTGATTTCCAAATTATTTTGCTTCTCTATATTTACTAATGACTAATTTTCCTAAATTTCGTAATTCTGATTTCACCACAGTGAACTTTTTAAGCATACTAGCAAACAATACCAAGTACTCATCTCTCCCCCACCCCTCTTTCTCTCTCTCCTCTTTCTGCAATCATCTACTTACTGCTTACAGGGGCTGCTTCATTTCTAACTCTTCTGTTTTGGGCTTGATTTTCAAACACTTTTCCATTTTCGTCCTCGAGATTTCCAGATATCCTGCTTTTCTATGCCCCCGTTGTATGTATTTATGTATGTGTATGTATATATATATGTGTGTGTATGTATGTATATACATGTGTGTATATACATATATGCGCATATATACATTTTTCTTCAGTTTTCCTTCTACTCCCACTTTCTTTTCTTTTCTTTCTTTCTTTTCATGCTGTTAATGTGCTAGCTTTGGCTCACCATTCTCTATGCCTGTGCTTTAGTGTTGGCCCTTAGACTATTCTGTGCCTGGCTATAGTTAGTCAACTCTGGAAACTCCCCAACTCAAGCCTCTGAGAATGAGTCATGTTTAGCTGATTTTCTTCTCTTATATTACTAATCTCTTGCTCTTTTAAAAAATTTTGCCTGTTGTTTTATAACATTTTATGGTAGTCACTAACACATTGCTGTTATTTTAATTGGTCAGTTCTTCACATTTGCTCACATTTTTTCATTTTTATTACTTAAAATTTCTTTTAAATCTAATTATTATTATTCCTAAGTTCCTTCTTCAATATCTTGATCTGAAATGCAAAAGGTGGATCTCTGCTGACTATTTGTGTTTACTATTGCTTTGTCTTCCTGCTAGTAAAAGTTAAATCTATGGTAGGTAACCTCTGCAGGGCTCCCAGTGATCTCTGTCTCAAGTATTTATAATACAAAATTATCCTATTGCATTGAATGTGAACTAGACTTTTCTTTCTATCAAATATTGCATGGCAGAAATGGCAGAACATCTTTCTAAGATCAGACACACCACGATTCTGTATCTTCCATGATGCTTCCGTTGTCTTCAAATTCCAGGGCTCCTGTAACAGAAGTAAGCTCCAATGTGTCATCTAATAGGCTTCGATTCCAGGTGATGGCCATTAAGGAACTGACTTTTTCAGTTTATTTGCATGTCATCATATTTTGCCAGGTCCAGAAAAGTGATGAGCAAGTAATGGTGTCTGCTGCAAACTGATGGCTTACATGAGATATTTTTTTTCCTTCTGAGCTCTTCGGACAACCTTTTATCTATTTAATCTCTTTTTTTTCTTTATCTAGTGTCATTTTTTTTTTCATGTAGGCTCCTTTAGAGTCACCATGTATTTATTTACATAAAATATTTTGCATATATTGCATATTTTTGATACGCTGATATCACACTGGACTGATAATATGTTCAGTGGTTAGCATTTGTCTAGCATGCTTGAGACTCTAGGTTTAATGGCTGCCATTGGAAGGGGAATCAGTTGCTAGCTTGACAACCTACATCCACTAAAGAGACAAGCCTTTTCCTTCCCTGGGAGAGATTATTAGAGTAGATTGAGGTGGGAAGACTACCTTATTAAGTGGAAGCAGCAAGCCCTAGATTTCAGTCTTCTATCGAATAAAAAGGACAAATCTACAAAAGTACAGGCGCTCAGAAGCCTTTGATTCCGAACGGTAAACACAATGTATCCGATTACCTTAAGCTTCAGTAGCCAGGATTTTCCCACTGTGGTGGACTATAACATCAAACTGTGAATGAAAATAAATATTTCCTCCCTAAAGCCGCCTTTGTTGTCTCAGCTGAGTTTTGGTCTTGCATTGGTCTGTTCTTTGCTTGGTATGCCTCCATTCTTCTCTTTGGAATGGTGTTATTTCTATTTTGCCATTGTATGTTAGAAGCATGTAGTTTGCTTTGGCTGGTCCAGAATCTAGCAAAAAGCTTCCTTGAACTACTCTTGCTGTGTCTTCTCAGAATACGATGGGAAAACGATTGAGGAACACTTACCATTGACAACCTCTGACTTTCACAGATAATATGGGTGGGTACACCTTCCAACACACACACACGCATTAATCTCACACACACACACACACACACACACACAGAGAGAGAGAGAGAGAGAGAGAGAGAGAGAGAGAGAGAGAGAGAGAGAGAGAGAGAAAGACATAGGGACAGAGAGACAGACAGGTAATAGTTTATGTACACCAACTGCTGTGTGGAGTATACCTTGACAAATTTTTCCTATTTCAAGATTGTAGTTGTCATTTCTGAAAATTAGATTTCTGTAAGATTTTCAACTTTTCAGAGGTGGGGTACAGGTATGGGCTTGTTCTGTGGTCTACGTTCCAGCTTTTTCTTGTGACGATTCTAAATAACAGCAGCTCAAGATATGGTGTATTGCTTCTGTTTATGTATGGGACTGCTGCTTCCATTCATGTATGGAGTTTCTATTGACCAGAGACATCAAATGCCATGAACAGGGGCCCCGGCTATGGAAAAATTCAGGGACTAAACCACACACCCAAAGGAATGAGACAAGAAAGAAATCAATTGTGCACTTTAGACATAGCTCTGTGACATTGCTGCAAAGATGGAGAGAATGCAGACAGAAGGAGAGCAGAGGGACCAGCAATTACTGCAGAAAACCAGATGAGAAATGGTGAGAGCCTGAAACAACACGAGGCAATAGGAGACAAAGTAAAAGAAGGGCAATTGGAGCATGGTTTTCATTATCAAATTAATTATAAAATACAAGGAAGTCTAGAATGTCCCTAGGTTTCATTTTGGTCAATATAAATTTGTTCTCTTTTTCTCTGTTGTCTCTAAAGGATTATGTTTTATTAAGAGATGGCTTTGGTGTAGGGTCACACATAGAGATAGACTTGACCTCATTAACCCAATGTACACAGAGTGAGATCAAAAGAAATTATAGCCACACTAAAGAGATCATCTTGGTGCCCTAGATAAAATGATGCAATGAGGCTAAATAAATGCAATGCATTCTGCCTGTCTTTTCAATCCTGTTCGGTTCTTCAACAGAATATTTATTTGTGAGGGAATGTTTGCACATATTATGCAGCAAGTATTTTCTGTCAGAATATACTGGTGTTGTCTTAACCTATAATAGGGAACGAAAGTTGTGGAAGGAATAAAACTATACATAATTCGTAAGCATTCTTTATGGATATTGTGTACAACAAATAGATCATCCTTAGATAGGCAGGTCTTTCAAAAACTATTTCAAGAACTGGGAGAAAAAGCTTCACAAACAAGTGAGTTTAAGTTTGCACAACTAAAAAGAGTTATTTCTTGCCTACAGCTGTGCACCGAAGTAGGCAATTATGTCTGTTAGAAACTACAAAGGGCATGGAAATTTTGGCCCTTCCAGCTGCTCATGAAATTGGCTGACATTTGTATGCTCACCTCCAGGTGCCTATCTCAATAGAGCTGTAGCTGGGCCTCAATCCTATTTCTTAAGAAAAAGAAAATCTCTGCTAGACTAAGGGCTGATGGTGCCTGCTGTTTATAATTCTTCTAGCACAACCTAATTTATTTAAAAAAATAACACACTTTCACATTAGAATGTGAGAATTGTTCTTGAATGGAATGGGAATTAAGAGCAAGTTGGATTTTGATAATTATTTCTTCACTCTCAATTTGTGCTGATAGTAGGTCCCATAATACAAAAAAGAAAATAAAAACCTTCACTTTTTATAGAGATCATTCAGCCCTTTCTACTGCCAATGACAAGCTCGCCAATGAGCTTTTTATTTTCTCTTTTTGGGTCATGACACTATGGTTTTAGTCATTCCTAAAATGTATTTGTCAAGAAGTGAATCTGAAAGAGGTTTTGCGATGTGCCTTTGATTTTGACCTTTTGAGTCTTGGAGATCATTTTCCTCATCTGTAGTTTGGAAATGAATGAAATTCTGAATAAAACAATGCGTTCACCAATGCTATTTTCTTTGTGGGTTCATTAAACTGTGGTATACAATGACTCCGAACTGTAATGTTGCTGTTTCATCTTCAGAAAGTTCTGTGGCTTTTACCTTACATAACTCTAGTATTTATGTACATTTCAGCTTTGGGAAATTAGCTCTTCTGTTCTTTCCAGGATGCTCATCAGGATTTAACAGAGCAGGTGAAAATCTACTTAGCACACTCTGGCATTGAGAGGGGAACTTCCCTTGAGGAGACCCAAAGCTCTCCCCCACTTTGAGCAGCTCCCTGTGGAGAGGGGACTGATGACTGGCATGAGCTGACCTGCACATGCATTATTTCAGTCTCTGGTTCCTGAATCTTGAAATTCCCAAGATGACTGCAAAACACCAAGTGCCTCAGAAGTGCAGAGGTGCCAATTGTGATGGGAATTGACATTTGAGAAGTAGCTTCACTCAAGAGACTGCTAAGGAAACATATCATGTGTCAGTCATGGTGAAATGCAGCATTTGAATTTTTCTGTCTTGCTAGACTTGTGCCTCTGGACTCTGCTGGTAGCTGCCCCATTGCCCTTTAGGATCCCAAGTGGGAAAATAAAGAACTTTGAGTTGCTCACTTATCCCTCAATAGGAATATGCTGTGCTGGACTGATGGGGTTTTCTAAGAAGTTCTGCCTCGGGCAGCAGCCACTTCAGCATGCAGTAACTAGAGCTAATGAGAACAACCTCAGGATGGCTCTCCGAATCCCTACCAGATGGTGCTGCCCACGGTGCCCTGGGCAGAGTCTGGCCACAGGCAATGATATCATAGAAAAACTCTTCCTTGTAGTTACCAGTGGTAGTGCCATTTTTATCATCATGCAAACTATCATTCAGATGCCAAAGTTGAACCAGTAACTTGCTCTTCCTTATATGAGTACATTCACCTTTTGTGGTAGTTGTTAAATTCTGTACACACAAAGAAGTATTGTACTTGGCTTGCAGGGTAGTCAGACTTAAAGGCAATGCATAAATTAAGATGTGTCATGAAGTATTGGATTTTTCTACGGAAATCTAAATGAGATCATAAATAACAAATGAAATTCAATGACTCAGAACTTAAGAATAAATGATTCTACAGAAGTGTGCATTGCCAATCAGATTTGGATAAGTGTGTTAAACTTTTGGCGTGACTATGTTCAGACCTGTTGTGGTTTAGTTTGAAGACATGACCTACTCTTCACATTTATGAGTGTGTTTTTGTGTAAATGGGAATTCATGGCCGAAGGGTTAGCATCATTATTAATAACCAGTTGCTGATTGAGCCTTTTAAAACAGATGTATATATGTATGTGTGTCTGTCTGTCTCTCTGTCTGTGGGTATGTGTACATATATGTGAACGATGGCAAAGGACATAGAAAAGACATCAGATTCCCTGGAGCTGGAGCCATACTCTTGGAAACTGCCAGATGTGGGTATAAGGAACCAAACTCTGGTCTTCTGAAGAAAAAGGGAATGCAATTAAATTCTACTCATGGTCAAGCTATAACCACATTTATGCTGACAATTCTAAGTTTTCCATACTTCTCTTCCACTAAGGTACTGAAAAAAGGACATGGGACTCTCCCTCAGAAATTTTTAAAAAAAAAGGTTCTATGATGAATAGTGCAGAAGGAAAAAGAGTCCTCGTACATAAAGTCATACAAGGAGGGAAGCTGCTGAAATGAGGGTTTTCAAATACAAAATGGCAAATGCAATATTTCCTGGCACCTCTGCTCTTTGGAGAAACATTCCGTATTATAATCAAACACAAATAATTACACAGCCACTGCAGGTGAATAATGACAACAACCTTCCACGTCAAAGAAGTCTATCCTATAATATCCCCAGAGCCTAAGAATGTATAATTTTACATTAGCAAACTTGAATTTGAACTGTGATAATGAAGCAGGCTTTGAGCAGAAGAGATAATCCTGGGTTATCCAGTCGGGCTAATGTTTTAACATGAGTGACTGAAAGTGAAGACCGAATCCTAATTAGATTAGAAAGATGAAAGGGAAGGAAAGAAAGATGAGGGATTCTCAATATAAAAGTGACTGGACATGGGTGAAAACGAAGATGTGGCATGAGACCATAAGTGAAGCCACAAATATTCCTTCTAGAAGCTGCATACAGCTCTAGACTGACTGTCTCAGAAAATGTGAACTGAAGCTCTACAAATAGAAACTGAATTGTGTTGAGAACTCGATGAGCAGAAAAGAGAATCCATGCCCTAGAAACTTTTCTTAAAATCTACTTATTTGCTTTATGCGTGCGTGTGTGCATATGTGTACGTTTGTGTATGTATGAATCTTTATGTGTTTATATGTGTGCATGTGGAAGCCACATATTGTCTTTGGTGCCTTCTTCTATCATTTTCCACCATAAGTTTTGATACAGGAACCCTCCGTGAACCTGATTTGTGTAACTTGTCTGGCTAGTACATTCTAGAGATCTGATAATCTCTGTGTACTACCTCACACACCACCTCCATGGTTACGTATGTGAATTTCCATGTCCAGATATTAGATGGGTACTGGGGATCTGATCTCAGGTCCTTACATTTCTGGCTATCACTTTGCTGACAGCTATCTATCTAGCCTTACTTATTCTTAAGCAGATTGTGGGACTTGTTTTTTTCTTAGCTAAGAATAGGAAAAGTGGAAGATGAACATGAAAGTTAAATCCTACAGGTTAGAATGTTAGAGATATAGGTGTTAGGAAACAAAGGGGAAGAACAGGCTACTCAAGGAATATTCATGTCCTCTGGAAATGACTGGATGTTTCAGGAGTTCTCAGACACCAAATCTCCCTTTGCTTCTTTTGTGCTTCTTTCCAGACTTAATCATGGCCGTTGTCAACTGTTAAGGCATTGCAGCTGTGGCATTAGCATGCAGATGGAGTTACAGTGAAGTCACAGGTTATTTAATGGTCACCCTGGAAGCAATATTAAGTCAAACCACTTTCTGCCAACTCACCTGAAAAGAGGGAGAAAGGTGGGATCCTGACACCTACAGAGATCCTGTCCTCAAAGATAAGCAGGATTAATGTGGAGCAGAAGTGCAAGCAAGTGATTTGGGCAGTACTCAGCATGAGATCATCTGTCATCTTAGGTTCACATCTCACTCTTGAGTGGTCAGTCAAAGGCCTGACTTGTAAAATTGCTTAGATACAAGTCTGGATGTTATTAGGGGCTCAATAGAGGAGTAAAAACTACCAAAGAAAAATCACGTAGGTTTAGTTATTGCCTTCTTATAGTTTATAGCCATCAATAACCAATATTTGTATTGTACTATATGGCCATTGGTCTTAGGAAAAAGAACAGGGCAGAAGTGGAAGGCAAGTAGGCCTCCAAAGCAGTACGAACAGGGAAGCTGTTAGAAGACCTGAAATGAACAAATTCCAAGTAACAATTGACCGATCCTCTTCAGTTAGGCCAATATATCCTGGGTAAGGATTTGGTGTTTGATCATAGAATCAGGTTGCCTGCTCTAAAAGCCCATAGGCTCCTTCTTTTCTGAAACCTCTGAATATCTATCATTGTTCCCTTGCAAAATTTCCTTAAACTGAAGCCAGGCATTTAATCCTAGGGTCAGAAAATTCATAAATCACAGGGCCAAGTACAGAAACAGCCAGTGTGATATAAAACCAAATAGACCTGTTCCCATGCCACTGTGGCTATTAGAAACCTTGGGAGTTCTGGTTTAATTTCTACTAAAGGGCACAGGTCTTAAAATCTGGCCTGTGTTAAAGACCTTTGTAGTGACTATGTCAATAACTCAAATGCACAAAGCCTTAAACACACAAAGAAAGCCAGCTTGTAAAACAAAACTAATGTGCAGCAGCTAGAATAACTATGTTGGCATTTTCTCTCCATAGGTATACATACACAAATGTCAAGTGTTTATGTCAGGGATGTTTGAATGGAAGTCAAAGTAATGCAAGTGTAATAGACTAAGATACACTGTAGAATACATTTCCCTGATGGTCAGTAGAACAGGGGATCTGGACTACTTGTGGCTGGAATGATTTTTTTTTTTTTTTTGTCAGCTGTATAAGGCAGCCTGCCTCACAGTCTCTCATATTAAAGCCTTCTGATCTGGTGTGATGTTTGTATATAATGTCTAATACAATTGTGTTTCTCTACATCCATGTGTGATGTAGAAGAGTGCTACAGGGAAGTCACAATATTGAGTACCAACCTTCTGGTTCTGACATAGGTCAGTGTTTCATTTAGAACACTTTTCTCACTGAAGGGCAATCACATCTCTAGCAAGCTTTGTTCTTGGCCTCCAGCTCACAAATAACAACAAGGAGACTTGTTATTAATTATGAAAGCTTGGTTTTCACTTAGACTTGTCCCACTAACTCTTATAACTTAAAGTATCCATATTTTTTATTGATCTAAGTTCTACCACATGGTCTTTACCTCTCTCCCATTATGTGAGTCTGACTCATTCCATGTCTCCATGGCCTCTCTTCCTTTTCTCTTCCCAGAGTCTTTTCTGTGCCCTGAAGTCCTTCCTACATCTCCTGCCTAGCTACTCACCATTTAGCTCTTTATTAAACCAATCAGAAGGAAGCCTGCCAAAGATATATCTTCACAGTGTACAAAAAGACTCGTTTGTCTAAATAAAAAGGCAAGGTTTTTAACTCTAAGAGTAAAACTATATATAATACGAACAATTATCAGGTAAGAACTGAATTCACAATGTCCAGACTATCACTATTAGAAAAATTCAGAGAAAATATTATATCATCTATCATATTTTGGTGAATCAGAAGTTTTCTACCTAATTTTTTCTCTCCTAATTTGTATTACCAACCCAAAGATATCTTCTTAGACTTCAAAACATTTTCTTAGATGAACAATTTAAGCTTTTATATCACTCAACCTCATACACTTTACATATCTTTTGTCAGTTTCTTTTTTGAATTTGGTAATGAGGAAAACTATAGCTATAAGTATGTTGTCTTCAACTCCATCAGAGATCCAAGAAGGATATAATACTACCTGAGTAAACAGGAAAGGAATAGCAAGCAACTTCCAAAACTATAGAAATGACAGAGACAGCTGGCTGTCTGGACAGTCAATCAAGATTCTTCTGCAACACTGGGGCATCCATCTTCTGCCTACAGGCCTAGAATATCTGACAGACTTTTCTGTAAAGCAAGAATTTTGAAAGACAATCCTATCTTATCTTGACAAACTTTGGCACTCACTTTCTTTTGTGTTCTGCATGTTTAGATTGGACAACATTCTGTCAGCAATCAAGGCAAGGGAATTTTCTTACCCAGTGAATTATATTGTCCCCCCTTTCAGTTGTCTTCTGAATAATAGATACCTAAGTCCACTGTTAAATCATTTTCTTTTATTTCTTTCAACAAAATTAGCGATAAAATAAAATGATAGTTCTGATTGTAGCCATGAGGAATATGGGGCTTTTAACCTTTATATATCTAACAAAACGGTGATACTCATTACAGAGCATAAAGAGGATATTTGTTCAAAAAGATGCTTATCAGACCTAAGCCTGTTGAATTTGTTCATTTTTGAAGGGGATAACAGAGTCATTCCTTCATAAAATGTATAAAAGCTATCAACAAAGACATATTTAAGTGAATAACTTTGCCACAATAAAAGCAAAATCCATATGGAGGTTCTTTGATGCCCATCATCCTTTCCTGAAGTAAATTGGTGCTTCCATAAGCAGACAGGTCTTACTGTCATGAAAAGCCTTAGATTATTAAAACATTTTACATGCCATATTCTGTTGGTCACTGAAGAGTTTAAAGACCATCTATCTAAAATATATCTGTTTAACCTTGAAAATGTACCTAACATGACTATAAGTCTGACTATTATAGATGACTAACTACTAACCTGTATTGCTTAATTATACATTATATTTTTAAATGAGCTGATTAGGTACAATACCTTAAACAAAAGTAGAAACATATATACAATATAACAAAAATAACCTTAAATTTTTATGAATATACAAAAATATAGTAAGCAAGAGTAGAAACATATATAAAGTATGTTCTAACAAAAATAACCATAAATTCTCTTCAATATACAAAAATCCATACCAATGTAAAATTTTTGAGATTAATAGTTGCTTTTAAAGGTAGATTCAATAACCTACCCTATTATCCTGTCCTTCTCATATCCCCCTTTTTCTTTTCAAAACAAGATTCTGAATCAAACATCCCTTGCTTAGCTTTCTCCCTTACCATGATCAGTAATAATTTGCAAACAATCCCCTTAAACAATGACTAACATTAGTAACCCACCAAGTAATCAAAAAACAGCCACTCCACCTCTTGGGAATGTGGGCATCATATTCTCTAGACTGCTTCCTGTTATCTGGAGGCAATGAAATCTTTAGGGGACTCTGAGAAAATTGGGATAATGGGTAGGTCCTAGGAAAACTAGCTGTGATACTAGTTGTCCAGTCTTTGTGTGATGGAAAATGCAGGGCTTATCTGAGTCATGGCTGCAGTAGTACATAAATCTGGATAATCTCATCTAGCATCTTTGAAGTTGTTCTAAATGCAGAACTTTAAGGAAACTGCTGCAGAGTTATTTTGAGACTCGATCACTGGGACTATTTGTCTTTGTTGGTATTTGGTTCTTTTTTATTCTTTTGGAAAACAACTTTCTTTTATTTTCCAAGACAGGATTTCTCTCTGTAAACATGGCTGTCCTAGAACTCATTCTGTAGACCAGGCTGGCATCAAACTCACAGAGATATGCCTGCCTCTGCTTCCCAAGTTCTGGGATTAAAGGTGTGCACCACCATTGCCCAGATCTGAAAACAAGATTTAAAGGAAACATTAACACAAGTATAGAATGTGTAATATGCAGAAGTCACAGTCAGTTAAAGATGACTTCTTGTTTTATGATTGAGCAGTAAAAAGGCATCTGTCAACTTTATAAGTTTATTTTGACTGTATAGCCAAACTTATATCCGTGTTATATGAAGGGATGGTTTGTAATACTAAGTTCACAAGGACTCTGTAATCAGCAAGATTTATCGTGTATCATCCAGTCTCAGAACGGTTCCTACGTCAAAGGATCAGCTTACCCAACACCTGTCTTGAAGTTTTTCTTAGCTTTTTGCCTCCTGTCTGCAACCAATGACATCAAGGTCTACTCTGATCAAATCTGATCTTTATTATTTTGAAGAGAACAATAGCTTTTTGTTTTATGTGGAAACAAAGGCATAACCTCTTTCCCAATATAATATATGTTCTAACTTCCATTTTCAAGTTAAGACATTCTTAAAATATTTAGGTTGGTTTAATTTAGCAGTTTCCACAATGTAGCATCTGTAGCAGATACTGTACTTTGTATATTAATATTTAAAAAGTTCAAAGTCAACTAAGTATCATACAGGATTCAGACCTTGTGTATTTCTATCTTTATGTGGTTTATTCTTTTTATATTACTTTATTTTTTAAAAACGTTACTTTTATTTTTAAACTATTTTTTCTATGACTGTTTATACCCATTTTCTTTTCTTTCTTTAGCATTCAAACACATTTTTAAACATATTACATCTAATCAGAGGTTTTCCCAGACTGAACCTTACTTTATTAAGCACCTGCAGCCATAGACTTGCAACATTCCGTGATGCATAAGACAAACCTTAAATCTCTAAGTGGTTGCTACATGGCACTGGCAGCTGTTTCTATCCCCCCTGGTTCCTGGAGGTCCTAGCTTCATGTCAGCGGGACTGGGCAGTAGTCACTTTTACTGTCCCAGCTCTAAAAATTTCCCTAGTCAAGGCATTTCTGACACCTGCTGCTCAAGTGCTCTGCTACACAGCAGGGCCTCTTAAAACAGCCTGGACTCTGTGTGCTTTGAACAGTGAGATATGTGTTCATGCTGCATGTTGGATACCATTCATAGCAAGTTTTGTTACTGACTGCCAGCTCAAAAATTAACATAAAATTAATTATAATTTATTATTAACCCTGAAAGCTCAGCCTTAGATTAGATTTATTCCATGAGATCTTATAACTTGAATTAATCCATATTTTTAATAATCTATATGTTCTGCCATGTGACCTTTACCTTCTTCCCATTCTCTGTGTCCAACTCATTCTGCATCTTCATAGCCTCTCTACCTCTCCTCTTCCCAGATTCCTGAGTACTCTTTGTACCAGAAAGTCCTGTCTACATCTCCTGCCTAGCTATTGACTATTTATCTCTTAATTAAAACAATCAGAATGTGCCTTGACAAAGACATGTCTTTACAGTGTACAAAAAGATTATTCCACAACACCTATCATACTCACAGTGCTCAGTGGTCACTGAAGGCATAGGATGCCCAGCTTAATGTACAAAAGTGGCCCCAGAATGAGGTCTAGCAGTTACTGGGTCTATATCCTATAGAAGTACTTCGAATAAAGTTAGAATGTCCACTCTGTAAGCATGTGGTCGGGTACAGTTTTCTGTTGGTTAGTTTCAGACTGTCAACTGTCAGGACCCTTTTAGTAAAGCTTCTTAAGTCTAATAATTTCCTGGGGGTCGATAGGAGTCTCACCATTTTGATTGTTTCGATTCTTGAGGTTTTGAATGGTAATAGATTTGGTTACAATTAAGCAGCGACTTCTTTCCCTTTTAAGTGCCCATGCATGAATTTTCTTTCAGTTTTCTTCCATATCCGTAATAATTTATGTGCTTCTTATTATACTTTCTATTTTGCTGTATATTGAAGACCAACTAGGTGTCCCTTAGATGAATTAAATATCAATCCCTGTATTTTCTAGTGCTAGTTTCAGCAAAGGCTACACAAATAAATATCTCGAGAAGATTTCTGTGGTCATGTTGACTTCAGTCTACTGAGACCTGTTTCAGTGCTTCTGGATGCTTTTGTTACAAGGGTTGATGAAGAGCAGGAAAGGAAGTCTCTTGGCTTTTATCATACTTCATATATTGTCCCCCCTTTCAGTTGTCTTCTGAATAATAGATACCTAAGTCCACTGTTAAATCATTTTCTTTTATTTCTTTCAACAAAATTAGCGATAAGATAAAATGATAGTTCTGATTGTAGCCATGAGGAATATGGGGCTTTTAACCTTTATATATCTAACAAAACGGTGATACTCATTACAGAGCATAAAGTGGATATTTGTTCAAAGAGATGCTTATCAGACCTAAGCCTGTTGAATTTGTTCATTTTTGAAGGGGATAACAGAGTCATTCCTTCATAAAATGTATAAAAGCTATCAACAAAACCATATCTAAGAGCCATATGCAATTACGGATTTTAAGTAGTTTAAGCTCTTGGGAAAGGAATCTTCCTCTCTAAGACATGAAAGCTCTATGACTTAGGACATCAAATCAAAACATTTTTATCCTATTGTATGTATGAGGGATATCTAAAAGGTGGATGTTGTAATCAGAAGGAAATTTTCCAGGGAAACACTGAAAACACAAAATCAAAGAGGAAGTGCTCCATTGAGGACTCAGAGCCTGCTGTGCTCTGGACCTTGAGTCATTTCCAGTGCTATCAGCAAGTCTGTATCTGTTATGAAGGGAAATCAGCCAGACCCTCATAGCCAACAAATCTTTCTGGTTAGAAATGATTTCATACATGGTGTTTCACACAATGAAAAATGTTTACCAGTTTCAGCTCCGGAGTCACAGTTCGCAGTGTAAACAGATAACTTTATCCCTGTGTCTACAAACAGGCAAGATATCAATGAAGACATGATATTGAAACAAAAAAAGAAGTAGCAAAAATATGTGGACATATAGACATATTTTAGTTTTAACAGGTAAATGCATCCATAGACATTCCTACAAAATATTGATCAATCCATCTATCTACCTATCTCTCTTTTCAACTAGAGCTTCATGAGACAAGTGTCACTGGCCTAAGACATCCATTGAGTGTTTTGAATTGTCACTATGCCTCTAAAATTGTATTCATTGAAACAATTACGATCGTGTGAAGCATTTTCTATAATCTGTGGCTCAGTGTTAAGTTCTACTTGAGAGATGTCAAGTTTTATAATTTGATGGCATAATCTAGCATGTTAGTCAGAAATTTCAGGTTTTCTAATCTATATACTTTAACTAGGCATTTGTTGGTAATTTAATTTATTTCTCTATTTTGTCAATGTTGAGAATGGAACTTAGAGCTTTGATCATCCCTGTGAACTTCTTTACCAATGAATTCTATTCCCAGTAAAGTTTGTAATTTTGTTGGTGAGTAGTCACTTTGTTCCTTAGACATTTTTCATCCCCTCCTATATAGATGATGATTGTAGTACAGTAAGGAAGTGACTCAGTAGAAAATCTGCTTCAGTGTTTGAATTTTGGTATTTCTCCAGGTTTCTGACATGTAGTGAGATAGTTCCATGATGCGAGATGGAAGAGAGAGCCCCTGCTCCCAGCCGGTGACTCTGACACCCCAGAGCCCACTTTGCTAGTAAATGAACTATGTTTGTGAGTAGGTCAGGTAAATTAGATCTGGTTTGGATTTATGACATTTTAATATATGATGACTTCTTTGGTATGTAACCAAAGCATAAGATATATCTCATTCTATGTTACCAACTTTACATGGTATCCTTTTCAAAACAGTAATTATTCTTTGCAAATGATTTAGAATGAATAGCAAAAATGCTTCTCACTCAAACTTCTTTAATTATATGGTCGCTTCCAACAAATCAACAAAAATTAATTGTTACAAACTAAGAAATTGCAGCAATGCTAAATTCTGTCACACATGTTTTAATAGTACTGCTGTTTTCATGCTACAATAGGATCAGAGCTATTATTAACTCAGCGCTGAGTCTTGGGTTTAGAATGGTTGTTATTGGCTTTAAATCACTTGGTAAAGCTGGAATTTCAATTCACAAAATCTTACTTCAGGGTTCAGGAGGGAATATATTTCCTCTTTCAGTTATATGTCTCATTCACTACAGTGCAAAATAACTGAACATATTCCACTTGAGATTTTTGTTTTTAGATGGTTGTTTTATTAACAATACCTGGCTACAGAATTCTCCAATAAGTGTAGAAGTTGTTTTTATATACACTTGATAAATGTCTAATATACATTTATCAAGGAAGGAATTCTGAGAAGTAGAGAAAAAAATAATGATGGCCCCATATCAGGTGCAACTCCTTTTGTTTAGAACTAAGGGTAATAAGGAACTATTTCTTCCATGTGTTGAGTGGAAAATGAGTCAAGGTATGTGCTAGACATCCCTGATGCGATGCTGGGGACAACACTTAGGCCTTCTGACACCAACCACACTGCACTATCTGTCTTTTACCAGCTCTTCCTAAGAAGGTGAGAGTGAACTTATTACGCTCCATTAGATGCATCGCGTTTGATATAAAATGCTCCTTACAAACTTAAAGTATGACCTCTCCCCAGGCATTAGCTGCCACTCCTTAGCCAGATGTGATTGATTCCTTTGGATTTCAAGAATGTTTCTATACTGAGTTGTATAAAAACATTTCCTGTGAACTCACATTATGGTCACATATTCTCTTTCTCAACTGTGTTTTAATCAGCAAGCGAAGTTAACCTCTGTCTTTTCTCTCTTTGATCCTGACTGTAGTTCTTGGACTCATAAGTATAAAATAGCTATACAGTGTACATTAGCAGAATGAGAAAATTCCTAGAGCTAAAGCAGCAATATTTGGGAAAAAGCTTCACCATAGTCAGGCACCAGTCACTTCAATTCACTGAACCTTTTATATTTCCATGTAGCCCTAGGCTTATTGATTTCAAAATACTTTGAAGGCATTTCTCATCAGCCTGTGGAGGAAATCCCTATAATAGATACAAGAAATAGGTAGATGTGTTAGCAGTACCTCACCATATAGGTAGAAATAAGATAAAAAACATTGAGTCTAGGGTTTCATTTTTATAACACAGCATTTAACAAATGCATCTATTCTGCTGATGCAGTATAAGCTCATTTGTACTAGATGAATTAAATGCTTTTAAATGCTTCTTATGTATCCATTTCGGTCTCGAATTGACTATCCAGCTGTTATGTTGAATGTAGAGCTTTGCTCATGTCCATTTCAATTTTGTTTTCCCCTATATTTATTTCTGGCACATTTTGGTTTTTCTATTAAGTATTATTTTACCAAAGATTATGTTTTATATCCCATGCAGATGATAAAAACCCAGGAGTGCCTCATATTTTCTAGGCAAGCACATTGGCCTCTAGACCTATTTTCTTGGTTTTGAGGTAGGGTCTCACTGAATTTCTGGGCTGAGACTGAATACAGAGTGCCGCAGTGGAGAATCTTGAACTTCAAATGCTTAAGCTTTAGTTTTCTATTGAGCCTGCAGTCCTGGCTCTGCAAATAGCTGGGATTATAGGCCAATGCAATATGCCTGGCTCAAAATGATGTGTCTTTCCCCTAGGTTCTGCCTGCCTTTCAGTCTCCCTGAAAAGTCTTTTGGGTGGTCTTACTTACCAGGCACTGTGAAACACTGGGACCTCAAGGCTGGTTGAGTGTGGAGATTTGTGTAGCCCTAGTAAGAGCTGAAGAAAGACCAGTGTGTTATGACTGTTAGCAGGAGGCATTGCTGCTGCTCACTTTCATTTGCCCATGGTCATTCTTTCTTTATAACTGGGTTCCTTTCAAATTATAATATAATTAAATCTCTCCCTTCCCTTTCTCTCTTCCCCTTTCCTTCCCATATAACCCTCTCTGCTCTCCTTCAAATTCATGGCTTCTTTTTTATTAATTATCTTTGTGTGCATAGATGTATATACATATATACGCCTAAATATTCACTGTAGAATCCATGTAATCTTGCTTAGATGTATGCTTTCAGGGCTGACTCTGACAGTGGACAACCAGCTTGTCTGCTCTTCTCTGTAGAAGACCGTCTCTCCCACTCCCAGCATTCCTCAGTTTCCTGTAGTTCTTTGTGTAGGGTTGAGGCCTTTAGGCTCTTCCCCATCCAGGTTTGAATGATTCCTGTCATTCTGTTCAGCTAACATTTGCAGCAATAATGTTATGAATATTATATACATTATAAGGAGAACATACAAATATTTGCCTTTTGGTTAGTTGATAACTAGGAGTATAAATTTAGAAAAAAGTATTAAAGTTGTTATTTAAAAATGTTTACTTATTTTATTTTATGTGTGTGTATGAGTGTCTGCATGTATATATGTGTACTATATCCATGCTTGGTGCATGGAGGCCAGAAGAGAGTGTCAACTTCCCTGAAGCTGAAGTTACAGGCAGTTGTAGGCTGTCATGTGAGATCCTTGGGTCAAACTCAGTATTTAGTATTCAGACACACCTGGTCCTGCCGCACGAGAACCTGACAGAGTAGGTCACCCCTGTCTCATGCCTGCATGCAGAGCAGGTAGTACCTGTCCCTTTAAAAGTCAAAACTCTGCCTATTTCTCTCTTCTTTATGTCTCTGTATCTCTCTCTGCCTCTGCCTCTCTCTGTATCTCTCTGTCTCTGTCTCTTCTGCCACTCCTGTCCCCAGAGGCCTGGCTCTGCCCTCCCCTCCCCCATTTCCCTTTCCTTTCTCTCAATAAAACCTCCCATGTGAGAGCATAAGCTCCTCTGTATGTCGTTTCTGCCTCTCACCCACAGTGGGCTCTCATCCTCCAAGGTCTCTCATGCACAGAATCATATTAGTCAGGTCCTCTGTAAGAACAGGCATCAAGCGTTCTTAACTGCTGAGCTATCTTTTTTCCTTTCAAAATAATTATTCTTGCTCCATAAATATCCATATACAGAGTCCATATTTATCATGAAATGAGATATATAATTAACACAAGTATTTGTATTTGAGGTCAAGAGAAAGGAAGTAGAAAAGAAAGGCATTTTATAAGTGGTAAACCTTCCAGCAGTTAGTGTGTGTGCTGTGTACCACATCATCTGCATAGGTCAGTGACAGCTAAACATGGGAGCACTCTCAGTCTATTAGCTTTCCCCATGCATCCAGCGATAGTCATCAGTGCTGAAGGATGGCTTCAAATAGCAGATATACTGTGGAGCAGACAGTGGTGTTTCTCAAACCTCACGTTGACTCTGTAACTCACCTCTCTGGTCTTGTGAGTTCTCTTAGCCAGCTGAGCAGAACAGGGTCTGGACTCTGCAAGTATCATCTCACCGTCTACCCCACACATTCAGGGAGATTATCTTTGTTTCACAGTGTGGTGTAGAAGAACGCACATCTTCATGAGGGCTTTAGTAAGCTTTCCTCATTTTGAATACAAAGTTAACTGCTGACTATCAGTGTGTGTTGACCAAGGTTTCTGTCCTGCCTGGCCCAGAGCCATTCGTTCCAAAGAAATACACAGAGGTATACTACATTAAGTATAAACTGGCTGGCCTATTAGCTCAGGCTTCTTTTAAACTAATTCTTATATCTTAAATTGGCCTATTATTATTGTCTATGTTGGCCATGTGGCTTTTGGTACATTTATCAGTGAGGTGTTTTCATCTTGTTTTCTCTGCATCTGGGTTACAACTGCAGACTTACTCTTTCCTGGTCCCAGAATTCTCCTGTTCTCATTGTCCCACCTCTACTTCCTGTCTGGTCACCCCGCCTATACTTCCTGCCTGGCTACTGGCCAATCAGCATTTTATTAAAATACAAGTGACAAATCTTTACAAAGTTTGTTCCACAGCACTTCCCCCCTTTTATTCAAAGCAAGAATTCTAAATCTAAGCTCCTTTGTTTAGCTTTTTTTCCTGATCATTATCCATAACAACTTGTAACCAATATTGTAAACAAAGGCAAATATCCATAATCCATTTTGTTGGAGGAGGGCCCTCTTGTTCATCCTGGCCACCCAGAACTGAACAATTACACAGAAACCATATTATTTAAATCACTGCTTGGCCCATTAGCTCTAGCTTCTTATTGTCTAACTCCTACATCTTAATTTCACCCATTTCTATTAATCTGTATAACATCATGAGGTCATGGCCTACTGGCAAAGTTTCAGCATGTCAACCTCATGGCATCTCTCTCTCTCTCTGCCTCCTTTCTCCCAAAATTCAGTTCTGTCTTCTCCACCTACCTAAGTTCTGCCCTATCAACAGGCCAAGGCAGTTTCTTTATTCATTAACCAAGAAAAGCTACACACAGAAAGAAGGACCTCCCCCACGATTATTTTTTGGGAATGTGGGCCTAGTTTTCCAGGCTACTTCTTCCTGATTGGGGGTGCTAATAATCTTATGGGGACCAAAAGGAAATTTAGAGCTATGATCAAGTCCTGGTTCGAGTATTCTGTGAGGCTTTATCATCTCAGCCAGCAGTCTTGAAAGTGTTCTGGATGTAGAACATAGACATCTGGGCCATCTGCTCCTATTGGAGATTTCTCATGGGGTCTTCCTTGATCAAACCAGATTTTTCTCAACCCAGAATGAGTTCACAGCCTTTCATTTTCTGTGGAAACAAACACAAAACCTCTTCTCCAAATTAATATAATTTTTGACTTAAATTTTGAAGTCAAGGCATTTTCAAAATATGTATATTGGATTAATACAGCAGCATTTATAATCAAATGTCTTTAACCAGCTGTTGTTCCTTCCTCAACTATCAAACCATTTAAAGACAACACAATAACATACAGTATCCAGAATATCTGTGAAATTTTTAACTTTATATGGCTTTATTTTAAACTCTATTTCTTTTATTTTTAATTTTTGTTTTTTAGACTAGGTTTCTCTGTGTATCTTTGGCTGTCCTGGCACTCACTCTATAGACCAGGTTGTCCTTGAACTCACAGAGATCTGCCTGCCTCTGCCTCCAAAGTGTTGGGATTAAAGGTATGTGCCACCACACCCAACTTCTCTTTTTAAAAAAAAAAAAGGATTTTTTTTCCTTTTTCTCTTCTCTCCCAAGCCTACACATATTTTTAAACACACTGTAAACTGTTTAGAGGTTTTTTTCATCTGAATTTATCTTTACTGTATATCTCTTTTTCTGACCACATGAGTCTTTAATTTGCTAAGCAATATGGCTAGGATTAAAGCTGTGTTTTGGATGGCTGAATACACCCCATTCCTTAGCTTTCTGAGAGTCTAGCCTCATTGTGGAGGTATTGGCAGGAGCCATGTTTATTGCCACAATTCTATGGAGTTTCAAGGTCTCTGCCACCACCAAAAAGCATGCTGTTGGCTATTCATATACATCATTTAAGTGTTTGCTTGTGGGTTCTCTTAAAATAGCTGCAAGGTTTTTACAGCTAAAGCTGAGTCAGGAAGCTTCTCTTAAATGAGATGGGCTTGGCTCCAGCAAACAGAGCCCATCTGAAAAAAATGCTGCTACAAAGAAGCTGTGCTTAACTCTGTTCTTTTGTGTCTAGAATTACTTCCCAAACTCTTAGCTTTTATGTGGATTTAGCTGTCCATGTTGGCAGCATTTTATTGACACAGATTTCTGTCCTACCTGATCCCACAGCCATTCAGCTCCAAAGAAACACACAGAGGTCTACATAAACCATAAACTGGTTGGCCTATTAGCTCAGGCTTCCTATTAACTAATTCTTATCTATGAAATATATTGTCTTGTCTTATTAACTAATTCTTGCCCATTATTCTTGTCTATGTTGGCAATGTGAGTTGGTATATTTATCAGTGAGGCGTTTTCATCTTGCTTCCTCTGCATCTGGGTCACAATTGCAGACTGACTCTTTCTTCTTTCCAGAATTTCCTCTTCTTGTTGTCCTGCCTCTACTTCCTGCCTGGTCACCCTGCCTATACTTCCTGCCTGGTTACTGGCCAATCCGTGTTTTATTAAAACACAAGAGACAAATCTTTACAAAGTACAAGACCATTGTCCCGCGGCAAGTGTGCCCATGTAGCAATCACTTTACTTCTCTAGGTCTAAGAAAAGGAATAGATTAATTCTACATAAATGGACACAATGATATTCAAATATTTTTCTTTATAAAACATTTCTACTTAAACAGCAGTTCAAAAATCTAAATTAATTAAATTTTTAATCTTTGAAACTTTATATATATATATGCACAATGTATACTGATTGCACCCGTCCTTTCCTCCTTCTCACCAACTACACTTTACAACTGCTGCCCATATGTCTCCCTCCCCAACTTCATGTTCTCCTCCCCACACACATTCAATCCATTTAGTGGTATGTTGTCATCCATTAAGGTATGCACAACCTATCAGTAGCCATCCCTCAGAGAAAAGTGACTCTCCCTCTATCATCTGTTACCTCACAATAAGGGGACTGGAAGCCCTCTTCTCCCCATGGAGGATTTTATAAGTACTGCATGCTAACCAGTTATGCCAAAGTAGCTCTAACATGATGAATTTGTAATTAACTTGATCTCGTGCAGCTATTTACCACTGCTATGAATTACCACTGCTATGAATTCATGTATGCATCAGCCATGCCATGTCCAGGGGGCAAAGTCCTCTGACTCAAATATTCATCTCTCCCTCTTTTTGAATGGCTCCTGATCATGGGTGGGGAGCTTGCTATAATAGTCCTATCTATTGCTAAGCACTTATAGGTACTTATTCTCAGCACTTGACATAGTTACGGGTCTCTACATTAGCTGCCACTCTTAAAATAGGGAAGTTTCTCTGACCAAGGTTGAGAATGGTCCAGATCTAGGCATAAAAACATAAATATTAATAAGTCAGTTCAACAGCATAATCATTTAGCAAAATCGTATAGTTTTTATTTCCAAAATGATTATTATTGATCTCTGAAAAGCCAGAAGTCATAAATAATGACTGAACAGAGTACGTTTGTTGTCTGAATTAGAAAATTAAAATAAAATTCTTTGATTTATCTTGTCACCTTATTTCATTTCTCTACCAAATTAATATATTTTAAAAATATTTGCCTCAATGAATTATATTAATAAGAACAAAACAACAAAAGGACTGACTGTTCCTTTGCCACAGTTTGTTAATACTGCCATCATTCTACCTTTATCAGCTTCTATCACCTCCTCCAGGCACTGACACTATTCTCTGAGGGGAACAGAGCCAGTATCTCCCTTCATGTTATTGTATGTAGACATAGAGGTCTGTAGAAAAGCGTTTACGAATTTCTTTGTATTTTACCACATGACAGCTAATTCTTCAATTTAAAATACCTTTTCTTTTCTTATTGAATATTGGATCTATTCATTGTCTTCCATTTTTAGAAGCTTTAAAGAGATCAATTTCAGTTTTAAACATGTGTGTGCATGTGTGTGCAAGGATATGTGCTTGCATGTGAGGAGTGTGCACATATGTGGGTGAATTCTCAAGTCAGGACACAATTGTTATGATCTGTCAGACCTGGGTGTTGGCAACTGAACTCATGGCCTCTAAATTTGTAACCCTTGAGCAGGCTCTCTAGAACCCGTTTTTTTTTTGTTTTGTTTTGTTTCTTCATTTTAACTTGTTTTTATTTCAATATAACCTGCGGTAAGTGAAAGAAAAATGAGTCAGATTTATTAGCATCTACAATGCTTGCCCAGAAAAGACACCTCAAAGCAAATTTAGTTAAGATTGAAGAAAAAGCTCCAATTAAACACAATAAATCTATTTTCAAATATTCATATTAGACTAAACCCTAGGAAAGCCTTTGGTGAATATCTAAGTGTTTCTTGAGGAAGTGCACTAGTCTGTGTCCCAAGCAGGCTTTGGGCTTCTGATCTGCCTCTCTAATCTCCAGAACACTAAGACTAAAGATGTGGGCTATGACAAGCGATCATAATTATTTCTTTAAAATAAATTTCTAAAAATGAAATTAGGGCACAAAACAGAGAGTTCTGAAACATAGTTCAAACACTGAGAATTTCTCCCTAACAAAATCTTACTAATTTGCACCTCTGAAGCAGTGCTCAAGAAATATTGGTATTTCTCATACCTTTTTCCTGGTTATTCATACTTTATGGTGACTAGGATCTGGCTTACTCCCTCCAGGCTTTATTCCCCAGGAAACTGGATGAACTGCCTCTTTTTCAATTATATCCTTTTAATTTTTGCAGCCACAATCCATCTTTCTGGAGATATTTTTGTCCCCTGATATTCATTTATCATTTGAAATATTTGCCATTTGGGGATATGATGCTATAAATATGCATTACCATCTTTGTCTTTTAACTTTTTTCCATGCTACTTTTTAGGAATTATGAATATATTTGAAATGAAGTTATTTTCTTTTATACTTTCTTCTTGTACTTCAAAGTGCTTCTCATACATAAAATTGACTTCCATGTTACCAGCATTATGTGTACTTAATTTAGTTATTTGCATACTTGGAATTTTGAGTACCAGAAATCCTCCCTGTATGGTCCTGTGGGTCTGTATGAATAAATTCTGCACTGATATGAACCAGTTTTTACAATAGACAGGACTACTAAACACTTGTCTAAACTTTAAAAACATTATTCCTGTTTGCTGAAGTTTATAGATAACATGTTAAATTATGAACAATAATATTGAATTAGAACCCTAATTTGAGAAATTCGTTGCAATGAGAGCTGAAATGCATTATTTCTTTCTATAAAATAACTACCGAGTCATCCTTTAGCAGTACCTTGTTGGCAGAAGTTTCTGTCCCACTTGGTCTCACAGCTGTTCAGTCCCAAAAAAGCACACAGAGGTTTATATTAATTATAAACTGCTTGGCCTATTATCTCATTGGCTTATTATTAACTAGCTTGTATAACTTAAATTAACCCATAATTCTTATCTATGTGTTGTCACATGGCTTGGTACCTTTTCATCATTGAGGCATTTTCATCTTGCTTCCTCTGTGTCTGACTAGTCTGTGACTCTGCCTTTCGTCTTCCCAGAATTTTCTTAGTCTGGTTGCCACATCTGTGCTTCCTGCCTGGCTACTGGCCAATCAACATTTATATTTTTTTATTATTAAACCAATATGAGTGACAAATCTTTACAATGAACAAAAAAGCATTATCCCACAGCAGTACCCGCCTTCTATCCCCTTATGCAATTTGGGATGTGAAATGAACATCTTCTTTTGTGGTAAATTATCTTTCCCCTTCCAAAAGTAGAGGCAACTTCTACCATTTTAACCATTTTTTCCCTATGATATATAACCGGATTTAATTTTTTCCATATGGGAGAATTCTTCCATTAGGGTTCATTTATTTTTATTCCAGTCTCTGCAGCATCTTTGTGCTTTTTATCACAACATATCCTCCTAACAATCAGTTTGCTTTGCTACTTTTCTCTGGCAAGACAGTCAGCCCTCAACAACAGGACCAGCATTCCCACAGTTGGAATTCCCTCTTTCCTCCCCGATTCTCCAGAACTTCCATCTGTCGGGTCCATTGCCCTCTTTCAGTGAGCCACTTTTGTCCAGTGTCCCATGGGTTCACCAGTGACAGACTGTGAGGCAGCATATCTGTCACTGTGCAGAAGGACTTGCTGTGAACACTCAAAAACTACAACCCAGAGATTAGAAACAAGTGACAAAGAGGCGGTTCACAAAAAGCATAGGCTATGCAAGCAGTGATATGTAAACTGAAAGCTAATACAGAAGTCGGTATTCTTTTTAAAAACTTGTCTTTTCATTTTTCCCTATAGAAATGTAAATCATTATAAGGGATAAGCGTTTTATGTTAGATTTTATTTTTTATTGCATAAAACTATTTTTATTTAATTAACTTATTTTAAATCCCAATCACAGCCTTCTCTTCCTCCTCCCCCCCTTCTGTTTTGGCCTCAATCCACCCCTGCTGCAGTGAGACCAAGCACGTTTCCCTGTTTTTAGGCTGGACAAGGTAACACAGTTTAGGAGTAGGTTCCCAAGAGCCAGCCAAAGCACTAGGGACAGCCCCTGCTTCCATTAGGAGTCCTACAAATAGACCAAGATACACAACTCTAACATATAAGCAGAGGTCAGTCCCATGCAGGCTTCCCTGGTTGTTGTCTTAGGATCCAAAAGTCTGGGAATAACCCACCATAACGGACTGGGTGTGAGCAAGCAAACAATTTATTTAGAACAGCTCATGTCAGGGAGGCAGCAGGGTTCAAGCTCCAGACCATGTATCCGAGGTAAGGGCAACAGCCAATTTTAAAGACCATAAAAGGTAGTTCCGGGTTATCATCCACTCATAATGTAATAACAGGGGGAAGAGAGATGGGGACTTTTCTTGCCAGTACAGTTTTCGCCTATCAGGAGGTCATGTGATTTGAAGGCCCAGACTCCATTCTGAGCGGCTTACTCAGAAGAGGTTTGAATGTTTGTGGTGTGATCTTATTCTAAGAAGGGGATTGACATCTATGTAGGGTTGGGGTTTTAGTCTATTCTCAGAACAAACTGTAACAAATGTGAAATTTTTATTTTTAACTAGAATCCACCAGTTAGTTAAGACTCAGAGTTCTCATGAGCAAGGTTAGTCCTTTCTGGGTGGTTTTCTGTGATGTCCCTGACTCCTCTGGTTCCTACAATCCCGTTTTCCTCTCCTCAGCTGGATCCCTGAGCTCAGCCCAATGTTTGGCCATGGATCTCTGAATCTGCCTCCATCGGTCACTGGGTGAAGACTCTTCAATGACAACCAGAGTAGTCACCAATCCAATCACAGGGGTTGGCCAGTTTAAGAAGAGCATCCACTGCTGTCAGGTGTCTTTGCTGGTGCCATCTTTGTAGACTAATGGCAGTTTCCCTTACGTCAGGTCAGAAGTCAGTATTTTACATCATTAGATTTCTTATACTATTGCAATAGAAATTCCAACTATATGCTTAAAAATCTGTTGTTGTAAGATTTATGTAACAACAATAAACAAACTCAATGGTATTTTTGTAGACTTTCATCTCATTTTGTTTTGTTTTGACATTATTTGTCTTATTGGTCTTTGCTTGTATATTTTGGTTTCCATTTTTTGTTTTTGTCAATTTATTATTTTCTTCTGTGTGAATCTGTGTTTTTGCTTGTTTGATTTTTAAAGAGAGAGAAAGAATGTAAAGTTGGGTGGGTATGGATGTTGGGAGCATCTGGGGGAATTGAGGGAGGGAAAAAGTCTGAAAAATATAGTGTGTGAATATTTTTCAATAAAAATTGAGTTTTCTATATGACTAAAAAAATCTGTTGTTGTTCAGCTAACATGAAATTTTGACCATGTGTTTGTGGGATTGTTGCATTCACATAAGTAACTGTCACTGAAATTTGTGCATATCCGACCCATGTGAAGCAAGGACTGAATTCATAATACAGCTGTTTGACCAAGATAGTGTCCATTTCCCAGCAGGCTTTAGATGGCTTCTACAAACTTTCTTTCACAGCCAACAGATTCAGGCCTCTAGTGATACAGGAGTCACTGTACAACCTCACTTTTACTTTTAAGTTGCAGTGTGTGCATGTCTCTTTGAGAAAAGACCTACAGGAACATTCTTTCATGTTGGATAAAGGGTAAAACAATCACCTCTCGTCTTGCTAGGGCCATGACCCATCCTCCAAATGGCATGTCATCTGCATGACAGCCCAGCTAATCGAAGTTAACTCTGGCTCTACATTTAGGATTAACTTGAAATTTAAAATAGGTACTGGCAAGGACTAAAACATGGGAATTACCCCTGTTTAATAAAAATAAAAAGATTAGTAGAAAGGGCTAAACTTTATAGAAGTGAATCCCATGGGAACTGTGATTGATGCAGGCTGAAAGGATGCACTTGGACTTGACTTAGGAAACCACTGAACTTTTCCTTCTCAAATGAATTCTCTCTTCCCATCTCCTCCTGCTGAGCTGCAGTACAGGGAAACAGCCTCTTGGAACAAGTTGCTTTGGTATGTTAATTCCACCGATCGAGACTAAGATCACTAACACAATTTAAAGCCAAATTTGAAGCAAACTTTAATTAAATGCTAGCCAAGTGGATGAGCTCTCCACATCAGGTCTGTCTCAGGGTTTCTAGAAGATGACCCTGAATCAAATTCTGCAGTGGTGTAAGTATTTCCCATAAGCTCCAATTAGGGGCAAGCATACAAGTATATATTTCTGGCGTGTGAACCTCCTGCCCACATGTGATCAAGCAAATGGGTCAAATATTTTGCTTGAGGGGAGTGAAAACATGTGGCTTGTTATCTGCCATCTTCAGCCTACTGGCCCATAGTTTCCTTCAGACTTTTCCATGAAGCAGGAAATTTGAAAGATTGCTTTGCCTCTATTGGCAGTTTGTCAGTCACTTTCTTCTGTGTCCTGTAGATTGTCTGACAGACACTTTTATGAAGTGGGAACCCTGAAGGATGTTAATCACCTTTAGGCAAGTTTAGCCGTCATTTCTCTGTGGGTCCTGCATATCCAGTTCACACAGCATACTATAAAGCAGTCCAGGCAAGAGCAGTTTCTTGCCCAAATGGCTAACAAACTCCATAAGGAGTCTCTTCAATACCTATCTTCCTCTTGAAGTAATTGGTGTTGCCAGGAGCAGATGTGTCTCATTGTCATGAAAAGTCCTAAGTTCTTAAAACATTTTAAATGCCATATTCTGAAGGTCTCTGAAAGATTTGAAGAATATCTATCTATCTGAAATACATCTCTATTTTTATATCTAGAAAACCTAACTGACATGACTACAAGTTTGACTACTATAGATGAGTGCCACACCAGCACAGCCTGGATACCGAGTCTGAGCGAAGGATGTCAGGATTAATGAAACATGCACTCTGGATGTTGCAGAATCAGAGGCCCTTTATGCACATCAGCAAGGGGGTTTTACACCTAACCAAGAGAGGTGGGTCAACAGGATGGAGACATCATCTTGGGATCCTTGGGTTAGGGCCAAGGCAAAGTGTGCTCAGGAAGCAGGGTTGGTAAACAATTCTGAGAGTACGGAACTTGTAAGTTTCTCAGAAACCCAGAACAACAAGGGCAAGAAAGGTCACCAAAAGGGGAGGTGAGTAGGAAGGCCAGGACTCCATTTTGTCCCAACAGATGAGTCTCTATTAACCTACATTTTGTAATTATACATTACATTTTTAAATGAGCTGTACAAATATAATGCCTTAATCAAGATCAGAAATGCTTATACGTAGTATAACAAAATTGACCTTAACTTTGTATCAATAAACCAATGTCCATACCAATGCAAATCTCTATGTTATATCCCCCTTTAAATGTAAAGAAACATTTACAAACAGTATTTGGGAATGTGGGCATAGTTTTCTCCAAACTGCTTCCTGCTGTTTGTTGTATGAAATATTTATTTGGGGGGGCGTTGTTCAAGGTGACCTTTCAGGGGGTCTTGCTCCATCAAACCACATTAGCCTGGAATGACTACAGGTTCTAATCCTCTGTGGAAACAAAAGAAGAACTGCTTTGCAAAAGCAACAAATTCTTAGACCCAAATTTGGAAGTCATGATACCTTTAGAACATACATGCTGGTTTAGCTTAGCAGCCCATACAATGAAATGTTTCTCTGTATTTAGCTCCTTCAAAGTAAAAAAATTAAAAGGAAACATGATTTTATATACATACATACATACATACATACATACACATGCATACACACACACACACACACACACACATATATAATCCAGACTCTCTGTGTGTTCTACATCTTTACATGGCTTATTTTTTTTTTACTCCTTTTATATATGACTGTCTGTACTCTGTCTCTCTAAAGACTTTACCTTTTTTAAAAACCATTTATTTCCTTTTATAACTGTTTATACTTTATTTTTTCTTCTCTTTCCCAAGCCTATGTACATTTATCCAATACTGTGACCTATTTAAAGGTCATTTATGTCTGAATCTGTCCCATTATGTATCTGTAATTCTTTACTGTCCAGAAGTGCTTCTTAAAATACTAAGTGCCTCTTAAAAATTTAAGCTGCTGCATTAGTGGGGTATATATGGCACTTCCTGCATGTTCTGTACAGTCCAACATGGTAGACGTCCATTCACAGCCTCTGCAAACCATACACATTGCCCCAGTTCCAAGTATGCAGTGGCTCTATGTTGAGCCATTAAGCAATTTGTAACACATTGCTTACAAAACCCCATTTAAATGCTCGGCCTTTTAAAAGAGCCAGTGGTCACGCTGGCAACATGGCTCAGAAAGCCAGCATTTGAAAATAGTGTGTCTTTTTTTTCTGGCTACTGCTGAATCAGGAAGACCTCTCTTAAAGGAACCATGCCTCTGCTTGCTTCTAGCAAACAGAGCCCACTCAAGAAAATGCTGTTGGCAAACCATGTTTAACTCTGTTCTTTTGTGTCTAGGATTCCTTAACAAACGCTCTCAGGTTTTTAGTGGATTTTAGTAGGCAACATGGGCACCAGTTTGTTGCAAGGAGCCTGCTAGTTAGTTCCCAGCTGCTTAGCTCCAAAAATTAACTAATTCTTATAACATATATTAACCCATAATTCTTGTCTGTGTCAGCCATGTGGTTTGGCACCTTCATCTGCGAGGCATTCTCATCTTGCTTCCTCTGCGTCTGGGTGATGACTACAGACTGACCATTCCTCTTCCTAGAATTCTCCTGTTCTCATTGCCCCGCCTCTACTTCCTATCTGGTTGCTCCACCTATACTTCCTGCCTGGCTACTGGCCAATCAGCATTTTATTAAAAATAATACAAGTGATAGGATAAAAGACCATTGTCCCACAGCATTTGACTTATTGAATCAGTAAATTTTATTGAAGATATTTGTAGCAATATGGATGAGAGATTATTTATTGAAGCAGAAATGACTCAATGACAGCTGCATTATCAATATGGTTGGCAGTTTATGAAAGCTTAAAAACCTGTACAGCCTTCAGGCAGCTCAGAAGATTGCAGTGTCCCTTCTGGGTGGCTAAATTGGGATCTCTTCCAGACAGATCATGTGTCCTTTGTTTCTGCAGGGCAGTTCTACTTGTGTCCACTTCTTTCAGGCTGCATTGATGCTCTTTGCTTTTTACTTTCAATTTGTCTGGCTTCTATGAGTCTTCTTTGGAACTTTACTGCTAAAGGGCAGTTCTTGCAGGCTTTACTATTTACACACGCTTGGGAAGGCAGTGGTCTAGTGAATCTGGTCAATTGCAGGCACTTCCTGAAGAGCTCTGGAGTTGTTTACTTCCTGTCTTAATGGAGCTTCCCTACAGGATGGAGTGTTTTATCTTCTCCAGGAACATGCTGTTTTTCACCTTTTTGTAAACATGCTCTCCTAAAGTATCAAATTGCTTCCTTTTCCCTCACTATCCTATGACTTAAAATCTTTCCCTCCAAGAAGGAAGGTTTTAAACACAGAGGAAGATCTTTTGGAAACAGGGCCATCTATGTTGTCCACACAGGCCTCAAGCTCACAATCCTCCTGCCTCTGTTTTTGAATGCTAGGTTGATAGCTGTGCATCGTATAGTTTTGTTTTTAAATATCATTACATATGCATCCACACAAATATCTTTCAGGTAAGATTGGATAAAAATAAGCAAAAGGATATAAATATTAACTTAATAAATTAATATGAAATCATAGAAAAGGAAATGATAACAAGAACTTTTGTATTCAAGTTTTGCATAGAACCATCTGGTCAACAAATTTTATGAGGAAAACAAGGTTAGAAAGTCTGAGCAAATTTAGACTTGAAAAACATTTGCTGATTTGTTAATGTAAATATGGAGAGTAACTAACTGTGTGCCTGAAAGTCAGCAGTTTCAAGAAGTTAAAAGTCACAGTGCTGTGAGAGTGTTTGTCGAAGCATCCCCTCCTTTCCAAACGTGTCTAGATACCATGGCAGCAGAATATTCAAGCACCTTTCCTTCTGACCACTAAAATAACAATTGAGTAGCTAAGATTTAAATTTAAAGTTATAATATCTCTTTGCTTAATTCATTTTTTTTTCCAGAAAAAGTATCTATTTTTTTTTTTTTTTTTTTGGTTTTTCAAGACAGGGTTTCTCTGTAGCTTTGGAGCCTGTCCTGGAACTAGCTCTTGTTGGCCAGCTTTGCCACAAACTCATGGAGATCAGTGTGCCTTTGCCTCCTGAGTGCTGGGATTAAAGGCGTGAGCCACCACCACCTGGCGAGAAAATATTTTGTGTAAAATAATACTTGCTAGGGAGGGTGAAATGACTCAGTGGGTACGGGCACCTGCCTCCAACTCTAGTGACACTTATCCCCAAGGAGAGAGCAGATCCATCAAGTTTTCCTCTGAACTTCCGCAACAATCTCTCTCACACACCCATATATACACACATAAATAAATGCATGTCGTAAAATGTTTAAAGAATAATTATTTCAGATTCACGAAAACTATGCTTGATGAATATGACAGAACACCTCATAGCACCAGAGAGAAAAAAAATGTCGGTATAGAGCCACTGAGGAAAGAAGAAAGTCAGAATAGATGAGGAATGAAATTGACTGGTACAATTGGATTTGGACACACGCATAACAATGACACAAATCTCTTTTCTTTCAGTATTGGCAGAGACAAAGTACTTGAGGATTTTCTTCGGAAAGCCACTAGCCCTGGGAAAATGAGTTTACTACACATGAGAGCCCCTGCCAAGAGGCAGCAATTCTCACAGAAGTAAATTTCTCAGGTATTGCCCTAGGAAAGGGTGTCTCCTGATTGTTACCTCTGATAGTGTTTGATGGCTGCCTTCTGATAGAGACTGTACACACTGCTTTTATTTGCTGAGTTATCTTTTTACACTGAGGTCCTGATTAAAGAAAATCAGTCTAAGACTCCTCCAATATAGGCCTTATTTTATGAAACTTCAAGTAAATTGTTCTTCAACTGAATTTTCTTTAAAACTGAAAAATGTTCCTGAACCATGCCAACTCCTTTTTGTGAACTTTTATTCTAAATACCAGTTAATAGCCCTATAATATAGAAGACTCTTTCACAAGCGATAGAGCCTTTTGGGTGATTTTCATTTAAGTGAATCTCAGTGGCAGTTTCATATTGTGACAGCCTAAGTTATATTTTAAGTTTTAATTGCTGTGCCTAAGATATCCATGAAAACAAAAAGGCCTCTAACCCCTTTCCCAGGACAGATGCTTCCTGAAATGCTGGAGGCTATTGTTTTTTCAAGATACCACACCATATATTTTCACTCTTCCCCCAACAAGTTTGTTAAGCTCAACAGTCCAGGATGTGCTTTGTCACATATAAGTGGAAGGGTATGCGGCAGGCAGTATATCAGAAATTATGTTTACCCCAGATAGGACCCTATGAGAAATACGGTGGTCTTATGGGTTTGCAGTTAGAAACCTCTGCAAGATGTTACCCGTAGGCATATTCTGGGAACCCCAGAATGGCCCTGGGCAGAGTCTGTCATCCTGGCCAGTGTTCATTAAAGCTTGCTTCAAATTTGACTCAAAAAAAATGTGAATCTGTGTTTTCTCTCATGGCTCTCAGGTTTAACAGTGTGACTCATGAGCAAGCATCCATGCGACACTGTTTCAGTGGAAGAATAAATATGTTCACTTTATTTTTAAAGTGCAGTATATTTCATTCTGACAATAAAAAGGTAATATGTGCCAATCTTACACCATTTGTGAGTTGCAAACCAATTGAAAAATTGAAGAAAACTGAATGTTCTCTACCCAAATAATCTTACAAATTATAATTTTCTGTGTTTCATTTCAGATTGATTTTAAGGAATATCTTTAAGCTACTTTTAAAGTCCTATTCTTCTGTAATCAGTAAATTAAATAAAAATGAAATTTTAAATAACTACTCAGAAACAACTGGCACAGATCTTTAGTAATTTGCCTTCTAGCATTCTAGTCTATACTCCTTTTCCTTTATTTATTCATTATTCTGTAAAATTCTGTATTCTGAGGTTTAGAACTCCACGAGAAGTGTAAGAAAAGTAAGACAGAGAAGAAACAGACTCCGTACAACAGCTGCTATGGAATGAAGGCTGAGCACACTCACAGGGATGGATATGCACATACATACATATGCACACATATATTAATATATATTATTAATAATATATTAATAACATTAATATATGTATGCATATGTATGTATGTACATATAATGTGTGTAAGTGTGTGTGTGTGTGTGTGTGTGTGTGTGTGTGTTAACCAGGAAATTCAAACTCTTTTTTGTAATAGGGCTGGGAGCAGGGTGAGTTGTTTTTCACACATGAACATATTGTTTCTGTAGGTGGAGCAGAACTGTCAGACTGGAGTTAAGCTATCATTTATGGCTTGGAGCTCTTGCCCAATATAGCTTGACTCAATGCCTCATGATCTGAGGCTATTTCCCAAAATTCACAGCCGAAATGATCATTGTAATTGCTAAGTGTTACATTTAATCCTACATGCTAATTTGAGGATCACTGAGGAGACTGGCTTTGGACAAACCTGTGAGGAATTCCCCAGATTACGGTTGGTTTTGAGAATATCTGTGAGAGATTGTCTTGATTAGCTTCCTGTGGGAAGACTCATCTTGATCATGGACTTGACCATTTCCTAGGCTAGAATTCTGGGCCATATACAGTTGAGAAAGGAAGCTTTGCAGAACCCCAGAAAGGCAAACTCCACATAGTCTCTCTCCAATGCAAAAGTTTAGCCAATCATTTTTAAGTATGTGTAACTATCTGCTCTTGATTCCATTTAGATGCCTGAGAAATAGAAAGCTCCCATGAAAGGAAAAGATTGGGAGGAGGAAATGTTTAAGTTGGGTATAGGGGCACAGAATTGTAGAAGAAGATGGAGTCAGGAGGAGGTTGGACAAAAACCAGCAATGCATGACAGAACCATTAACAACAGCAATTAAAAAATAAAATACTCTGAAATAGTGAACTAGAGATTAAAATCATGTCTACCAAAGGCAATTAGTAGCCAGATCTATAAGCATATCAATATACCAACAGAAGCCTTGTGCAAAAACAAGCAAGGAAAAAATAAAGGAGAGAAGGAACTGTTGTGGGTCTGGTCAAGGTGTATCCAGGTTCTTAGTCTGAGTCTACAAGTTGACAAGGTGTGCATTAATAACAAACAAAAATACTCAAAGAGAAACACAAAACACACTGCAAGCGTCAAATGCTTCCTTTACCAAAGTGCTCAAGACCATTGCTGCAGGAGAGGGAAAAGCATAGCTCCCCTCTACCTGTGGATCCTGAGATGCAGGAAGCAATTCCCTCCAGGCTCATTTAGCAGCTAAATGAGCGTGTTACTTGAGGGCCAAGGAGAAAACACCTATGTGCCCCGAGGACCGCTTCTATGGCATCTGTATATGCATTTGGCAATGTTACAGATGATTCTGGTTATAGCAATTCCACTAGTGTACTTGTTCTTCATGTTCTTTTTCTCCTTCCACACCAGTGGCTTCTGAACATATGGATGTGCTGTATGATAATATGAGTCTTCCTGATCTGATAGAGTGGGCAGGAATTAAAGCTGTAAAGCAGGTTATGGGGGAAAAAATCCTGTCTGATGAAAGAATTGGGGAAATTTGGGGAAAATGCAGAAATTGGTCTTTGCCTGATTATAAGCAGAAAGGAACTTAGCTATGGTGAATAAAGTTTCTGAAGATCCCATCCCAGGCTCTGAGCCCTAACTTGTGTATGGCATTCCATAGGCGAGCACCCTTCAGCATCCACAGTCAAAAAAATTAAAATAAAGAGAATGGTGGATAATTGAGTTGCTGGGGAGAATATGAACTCCCCCTTTTTTATTTTTTGAAAATATTGCTTGAGGGTCTGATTGGCTCTTTCCACAATTGCTTGACCCATTGGGTTATATGGTATGCCTGTTTTATGGGAAATTTCATAGAATGAACAAAAGGATATTTTTTTTTTTGCTGATATATGCTGGGCCATTATCTGTCTTAATAACCTCAGGTTTGCCCATATAGGCAAAAGCAGCTAGGCAGTGTGCAATGCATCTTTTTGCTCATTCTCCCAAATACAAGGATGTGAAAATTACTCCTGAAAAGGTGTCTACTGATACATGGACAAACTTAAGTTTCCCTGCAGCAGGCAGGTATGTAACATCCATCTGCCCAATGGGCCCCCCCTTTACATCGTGGGAACTTTCCTGGTCTGGCGGTAGCTCCCTGAGGAAGCTGTGTTTGGTTTTTTCTTTCCTTTTTTATCTCTTTTTCCCCCTCCTCTCTCTCTTTCTCTCTCTCAAATGTCCAGGAGCACCACATTTAAAGCAGGTTTTATTCCCAGTTGTCCGTGGTCCTCGCCCAGGCCTGATGGCAGCAGCAATTACCTGACCTTGAATGAAGTGCTCATCAATATCCTGGCAGATCCAGATGTATTCATTTAAGCTTTTTGCCTTTTGTGGCTGCAAGGCTTCCTTACAGTATTTATTTGCATTCTCAAATACCAGCTGCCTAACTATGGGCATAGCTGTGGTCACATCACCAAACAATCTCCCTGCCAACTGCAATAGCCTATCCACATAGTCCTGAAATGGTTCTGAAGGCCCTTGTAAAACTTTTGACAGCTGATCCCCTGTGGCCTAGTTTGGCAGGGCTTTCCAAGCTTTGGTAGCCACAGTCACCATTTGGAGATATACGGCAGGATTGAGCATAATTTGATTGGCCAAGTCAGCATAAGCTCCTGCTCCAATTAACATGTCTAGATTGTGCTGTGCCTGTCCCGCTTGAGCATTTAACCTAGCCATTTGTAAACAATTTTCTTGATATTCTCCCTTCCACAATAAGTAATATACTCCCAATAATACTGCACGGCATAGCTGCTGCCAATCACTAGGTGTAAGATTCAATGCCACAAAAGATTCTACTATGGCAAGAGTAAAGGGGGCCTGAGCGCCGTATGCTCCTACAGCCTCTTTCAATTGCTTTATCTCCTTAAAGCTCAAGGCCACCTGCTGCCTCAACATCTGTCCTGGATTGTTCAGATCAGGTACCTCTATGACTGGAGCAACTGTGTGCCGAGACTGAAAGCAGACACCTCCTCTTGTTCCTGAGCCCTCTTCTGCCTCCCACTCATCTGTCAGTCCCCAGTGGGACTCCCTCCTTCCCCAATCCTCATTATAAGCAGGTGGGGCTGATGGCACACAATGAATCCTTCGCCTTACAGAGCTTCAGCCTTTTCTGAAGTATCTTAATTTCCTGCATTAGCTTTTCTTCCTATCTTCTGCACTAGACCTGAGGCTGTATTCCCCATTTTCTGACTCAGAGGTTATCATTATCTGGTATTGCACCCAAAAGTGTGCAGACTTTGGTGCTAGCCTTGGTTCTGCACCAGATTCCAAAGTTCCCCCTTGTACCCCTGACATTTCCTTTTGGTACCTATGCGACTCCTCTGCAGATCCTATGGACCAGCAAGTCACCTCCTCCTGTATTTCTTCTAGTATTTCTTTAGCCGTGATGACCTCCTATCTTACTTTCATTTTATCGCAGACCAGGCACCATAGCGAAAACGTAGATACAGGAATGCTATCAGCACCCTCCTTTTGCAGCCATTTCTGCAAATCTCTTTTCACCTGTTTCCAATCACAGATGTTCAAACCTCCACCTGTCAAAAACCATGGGCTTGCTGCAGCTATATTCTTAAGAAAATCCTCTATACTTCTCTGTTTAACTGCAGTTCCTTGCTGCTCTAACAACTTAGATATCTCATATATCAGTTCTCTCTTACTGCTCATGGATCCCATTTTTTACCCCAATCAGTCCTTACCAGCCTAGGACGACCCCGTCTGCTTCCCCCTCTTTCTCAGGTCTCGGTGGGACCTCCACTTTGCTGTGCCAGAACGGCAACTGTAGTTCTTTTGAGTGAGGGAAGTCAGGACTGACACACAACACAACTTCAGTTTCTGCAGACAAGCCTTTATTCCACTTTCTCACACAGTATATACAGCCCTCAGCAGGGGAGGCTGAGCCAGGAAAAGCAGGAAGCTCTCACTGCAACTCACATGGCTTAGGGGTAAACATCCTTAGAAAACATTGCTGAAATCACCAGATTGTTTCTGTTTTTATTCCTGTTTTCAACCAACCACAAGAGTGCAAAACAGATCAAGTGGGGGTGTGAAGGCCTGTCCTCTAGGGACCCAACAGACTGCCAGCTTGCATCAGAATCCTGTGTTCATGTACTCATTTCACCTTCCAGACTGGTGTAGGAGGTCCTTCTGTATTTCTGTTGATTTCATTGGTTGAATAAAGAGACTGTGGTGTAGGAGTTCCTTCTGTATTTCTGTTGCTTTCATTGGTTGAATAAATAGACTGTGGTGTAGGAGGTCCTTCTGTATTTCTGTTGCTTTCATTGGTTGAATAAAGAGACTGCCTTGGCCTTTTGATAGGACAGCCCTTAGGTGGGTGGAGTAGACAGAACACAATTTTGGGAAGAAGGACAGACAGACACCATGTTTCTCTTGCCCAAGATGGACGCTGTTTAGACTCATGCCAGTAAGCCACATCCTCGTGGTGAACACAGATTAATAGAAATGGGTTAATCAAGATGTGAGACTTAGCCAATAAGAGGCTAGAGCTAATGGGCCAGGCAGTGTTTAAACTAATACAATTTCTGTGTAATTATCTCAGGTGTAAGCTAGCCGTGTGGCGGGATACAGCCAAGGGTGGCAGGGGCTGGGAGGACAAGCAGCCTGCTCACCCCTCATACTACACCAGACAGACATCCAAGATTTGAGATGCACTTCTCTGACGTATTGATCACTGCTTAAGACTTTCTATGGGATCTTGGTTGTTACGGAAAAAAATGTGGGAGATTTTCTGCTTTGACTGACAGGCTTGGGTTGTATAAATCTTCCTTTAAGATGCATGTCCTGTTCTGTGATATCTTATTTTAATCATGCACACACCACTAATAGGTATAATTGCTAAGTAGGAATGTTTACCTCAACCTTTTCACTCAGAGAACACAGTTGGCTGTTTGTATGCTCCCAGTCAACACAGGATAAAGCAGTTCTCTGCCTCCAGTTCCTAAATATGATACAGAATGTGTTTGACCATAAAAGAGGAGTTACCAAAGGATCCTAAGGGAAGAACACTCATGGTATCATTTGGAACATCATGTCCATGCTGCTAATGCAGGTTGGTGTCTAGGTAAGCAGGTGATTGTTAGGAAAAATATATATATATAACTCAAGTTGAGCACTTGCCCAGGTGGCTAAGTTATTTCCATATTTTCTTGCCTCAGAAACACTTCTTTGGGATATTTTCATCATGGTAAACAAGAGAGAGGAGTCAGAATACAGAACCCAGAAGCAGAGGCCCTCCTGAGAGGTAGGCCTTGCTGCCCTCTCTGACTTGGGAAGATCTGACAGTCTTTAGATATATCTGAGGTGAGCTTTACCTACAGCAGAATCACTGGCCTGGGTAGATGAATGGTACCCTCAGTGCTTGCTCAAGACTGAAAGCATTTGTACAAAATCACTTGCTCAGGGTAGAAACACTGAGAAGCTGCCTTCAGGAGAGAGGGCCGAAATCAGGATAAGCTTTGCATACAATTCTCATATTTTATTCTGGGTGTGTTAGTACACACTTCTACCCAGCAAAAGAAAACAAAAATCATCTCTGAAAGAAGTACACCATTACATAAGATTCAAATTACTTCTTAAAATATTAATTATGAAAATAAAAAGTCAAAGATAATGAAGTAGGTAGCAGGATCAAAATATATAAAATAGAACTAGTCAAAAACAAATTAATATAACTTAATCCAGAAAAAGTATTTTTATAAGAACCAGCTGGTGATGCCTTTAATCCCAGCACTCAGGAGGCAGAGGCAGGTGAATCTCTGTGAGTTTGAGGCCTGATCTACCAGAGAAAGTTCCAGGAAAGGCTCCAAAACTACAGAGAATCCATTTTTCAAAAACCAATAAAAAGCAAGCAAGCAAACAAACAAACAAAAACTATTACATAAATAAACATTACAGTTAATATGTTTGGGGGAAGGAAAAAATGAATTTAAATTTTTAAACAAGGAAGTAAAACTTATAAAAAGTGATACTAAATGTCCTAATAAAGTCAACTCAAAATTATAGAACTAGCATATATAGTAAGTAAAACCGAAATTGATAATATGAATTTGAGATAAGCTAGAGCTTGAAAGAACCACAGAAAAATACTCCATAAATGGAAACAGACATGACAAGATAGGAGAGAACCTGAGATGACCTCTGCTATTCTTTTAACTGAAGAAGTAAAACAACAAAGCCAGAATGAGCCACAGAAAATAGAGAATGTGGATTTTCCAGAACTTATGAAGTAAAAAGAAACAACAACAACAACAACAAAGCAAAGCATGAAAATGTTAAAAGCAGGCAGATATTCTCCTCATAGGAATAGTGAGGATGAGCATCTACTGATTATTAGAGGCACCGTTAGAGACCAGAGTCCAGACAAGCCTCTCCAAGAAGCTGACAGCCATAAGGACAAGCTAATCTTTCACTGTGAGATTGTGTCTTAAGAGCAGCAAACAAATCATCTGCCCAAAAGTAACTAGAAACGTGCTATTACCAGAACACACACCCATCAAAACAACAAATGCAGTCAAAACATGACAGAGACAGAACAGAATAAAGCGCCAACCCAGTGGAGCTCCTGGGAAGTTAAGAAAAAACATAATGTCACTTTCTGAGTAAATGGAAATGAGTGGTGTTGGTAAAGAGCAATTACAAAAAGTACTGCAGGATTTAAAGCTCATTACGTTACTCTATGAAATACTGTTGAGGAATACGTAAAAGTACGTGGATACACTGCATAAGAATGATGGCAAATGCAAGAAGTACAAATGCCTCTCAAAGGTACATAAATATCAGTAGCTAAATCAGCAATGTATGTTCTATGAAAGTCATTTAGTTGAAATCCACTAATTAAATCTTTGACTACAGGGGAGAAAAACAATGCTGACAAATGCAAAGTAATTTTGACTATGTCAATCTTCACTCTGTACAAGTAGCTTTTAAATAACTATATCACCATGAATATTAGGTTATCCTATTAAAAAGAGCGTGATAGCTGGGAGTGGTGGTGCACAATACAGCACTCAGGAGGCAGAGGCAAATAGATCTCTATGAGTTTTGAGGCAAGCCCACTCTACATAGCAACTGTTAGGCCAGCCAAGAGAAACCCTGTCTCAAAAAAACAGAGAAGAAACAAACCAACCAAATAAACAAACAACAGGTTATGTAGATCTAAGGGATTTATTTTCCATTGTGTAACTACAGTCCACAGAAAACTTTTTTGGTTCACAGGTGTGGTGATTACCATTACATAGAGAAATTGCAAGAAAAATGGATGGAACTAGGACTTATGCCTTTCTCCACTGAATTGCAGAATAAAAAATAATCAAGAATATAAAACAAATGAATTGAACACCAACAGCCGTTAGCTCATGGAGACTACACAACATATGGTTAAACCATGGTTGGGGATAAATGAGGAAAGCAAAGATGGAATCTGTAAACCATTCCCTAGCTTAATACTGTTTTGTGTCATGAGCCTTAAATTTGAATGAAGTTTATCCTCTGTCAATGCTGAAGCATACATGGGTGGTTCATATATGGTGGATCTGTTGAACTTGTCCATATTGGGTTTCAGGGTCTAAGTTGATGAGGACAACTGACTAGGTCTCTTTCTTAAAAGGGCACTCATTACAGATGGTTGTGAGCCACCATGTGGTTTCTGGGAATTAAACTCAGGACTTTTAGAAGAGCAGGCAGTGCTCTTAACCACTGAGCAAGCACCCCAGCTCCTGTGTCATGAGCCTAGTGTTCAGTAACTGGGGACAAGAAACCCAATCATTTAGTTCATAAAGGGCATTAAAATATTTGATTTGAAGATTTTAAAACAATTCCAATAAAATACTTATGAAAATATAACACAGTGCTATAAGCAATATAAAGGGAAAGAGAGATTTCAAAGAAGCTTATTTTTAATATATTTTCTTGTCATAGTCTGGGGTCAGCCTGAACCTAAATTATTTCTCAGACCAGAGGGGAGGTGTGGGAATAAAGACACAACTCACATGACTTTATCAGGAGGGAGTTTTCAGAGATCTCTCATGAAATCCTAAGTTCACATCCTTGGTGCGGGACAATGGTCTGTATTCTGTCAATTATATTTTAAATAAATGCTGATTGGCCAGTAGCCAGGCAGGAAGTATAGGCGGGACAACCAGACCGGAAATAGAGGCAGGTCAATGAGAACAGGAGAATTCTGGGAAGAAGGAAGTCCTAATGAGTAGTAGTGACCCAGCCACAGAAGAAGTAAGATATGACTGCCTCGCTGAATAAGGTACCAAGCCACGTGGCTAGCATAGACAAGAATAATGAGCTAATATAAGTTATAAGAGTTAATAAGAAGTCTGAGGTACTAGGCCAATCAGATTATAACTAATGTAGAACTCTGTGATTTCTTTGGTACTTAAATATTGTGGGAACCGGGCAGGACAGAAACCCTGACAACACATCCTGAAAAAATCACCCGCGTTTATTCTCCAAAGAGCTTTTATATACCAAAACAAACTGAGGGGAAAATTCATTAGCATTCTGTTTTCTAGGTAGCTGGGAGAATGACTGTGGTCAAGTCTACACCTTTCTACGTCCATTTTGTCATGTCTTCCGATCTGTCTTCCTGCTCTGTGTAGACTGAATTAACACCTCTTTTCCTGGTAACTTCACAAATTACAAAGAAGGAGCAAAGTGACGTTACCATATCCTGACCCTTTGTTTTGGATGGCATCAGTTTGTCTCAAAAGGCTAGGTGACCACCTTCTGTGTGGCAGGTGTAAATTGAGCCTTTCCAGGTCACTATACAATATAGAAATATGGGCCTGTAAAATATGGCCCTACATTTTCTTATTAATTTTGAAGAAGAAAACTTACATATTTGCACTAGGACTAGAATGGGCATGATAACAACTTTAAAGTGCTGACTATTTTATTTTTGTAAATGTGCAAAACACTTAAAATACCAAAACCAAGTGCTGCATATTTTAACAACTAAAAGGAAAGCTGACAATAATGTATGGTATTACACCACATAATAAAAATGTATAATTTCATTTTCTTTAAATACATTTTCATGAACATGAAATTGTTCTCTCTGCTAACAACATTTGAATTCATTGCAATATTATTTGGCTAAATGTCAGCAAAGTAAAATCAGAGATGATGAAAATGAATATGATTTAGTCCAAATTGCATATTTTGTAACAGTTACAGGGGTTAGGCAACGAGGTCCACAGGAACATGAAGACTGTGCTTTGGATAAGAAAACTGGCCTTCTATAAAACAAGGAGTACGAAACTGACAGATCAAGGACATCAACAGAGCTCATTTTTGCTGTTACTCATGACCTGATTGGAACCCTGTTTATATACCTCATATGCGTTTCCACAATGCATGTATTTTTTCCATACCTAATATGACTGATTATGAATAAAAATGATGCTTTTATTTCAATCACCAGTGATATTTTAACTTTATATGTTTTTGAGTTTTATAAGCATGTATTAATAATACAAGAGGTTTCATTACGACTTTTTACATATGTACATAGTGCACAGTGATTGCATTCACCCCTCTATTACTCTTAATCTCCCCTCCTCTTCCTCCTTCCCTTCCACCTCTACTGCAGCTTTTCTTTTGGTTTTCTGCCCCCATTACCCCTTTTTACCTTGCTTAACAACTTAAAGAAAATACTACTGTTTGCCAAAAGAATGCAGTGCAATGACTCATAAGGACATTGTTTTACTGATACATCAGTGCTTGCACAGCCACCATTTCTCTTTTATTTCTGTTCCTTTTGCTTAATAATTCTAACCCTCGTGCTCTTACCCTGGAACATGTGAATTTTGCCAAGGTTGGTCTTTGACAAATGGCAGCCCAAAGTGGTGCTTTTGACAGTGAGGGAGAGCAATGAAAGAGATCTCTTGATGAGAAAGAGTCATTATGGGGTTAGGGAGAAACCTGGTGCTAGGGAAATTCCTAGGATTCCACAAGGATGACCCCAGCTAAGACTCCTAGCAATAGTGAAGAGGCTGTCTGAACTGACCTTCTCCTGTAATCATATTAGTGACTTTCCAAATGTAATCCTGGAGTCAGCATCCAGTAACTGATTGAAGCAGATGTAGCAACCCACAGCCAAACACTGGGCTGAGTTACTGCAGTTCAGTTGAAGAAAGGGTGGAGGTATCATATGAGTAAGGGCTGGTCAAGAATAATTAATCAGAGCAAGTAGGAACTCAAGAACTCTGGTCTGACAACTGGGGATCCTGCATAGGACTGAACTAAGCCCTATGAATGTGGGTGACAGTAATGTGGCTTGATCTGTTGGGGTAGCCCTGGCAGTGGGACCAGGACATACCCTGGGTGCATGAATTGGCTTTTTGGAGTCCATCCTTGTGGTGGGATACCTTGCTTAGCCGTGATACTGGGGTATGGGGGGGGTGGTCCTGCCACAACCTGGTATGCCAGATTTTTTTGACTCCTCAAGAGAAGTCTTACCCATTCTGAGGAGTGGATGGGGAGTGATATGTGGGCAGGTAGGGTGTGGGAAAAGGGGAGGGAGGGGGGCTGGTGTTGGTATGAAAGTGAAAAAAAATTAAATAAAAATAATCCTAATGAACAATTTAGTAGTTCATTATGCTTCACATCCTTTTGAGGATATTTGTTGTATGCTATACCTACACTAAAATAATAAACACAAGGAGTCCTACTATTGCAGCACTAAAGATATGTTACGTAAACACAAATGTGAAGAGTGATAATGAGCCAGCCCATCCTGAACTACTCAGATTCTAAGACAAAAAAGGGACATGAAAGCACTTGTGATCCAATGGGCAGTAACACTCCTTACATACATTTAAGTCTCTAGTATTTGGTGTTAAAGAAGTTGAAACCCAGAAATTCATTATTTAGCGTGGGCTAGACACATATGTCCTTACCTGTTTCAGGTATACTTTGAGGTGATAGAGATATTTAAGAAAGAAGATGGAAAAGGCAATCCCCCTATGAAAGTTACATCATTACAGGGTAAGAAGGAACAGAAATGATGACTACCTTATGGTCTACAGTCTAGAACAGAGCAACAGAAAGAATATGCCCTCTGTGGTGGTTTGAATAAGACCGGCCCCCATAGGCTCAGAGATTAGAATGTTTGGTCAGGAAGTGGCAGTATTTTGAAAGGAGTAGGAAGTATGCTCTTGTTGGAGGAAGTGTGCCACAGCGGGTAGGCTGTGATGTTGCAAAGTCCAAGTCCAGCCCAAAGTCACCCTCACTACTTGCTGCCTGTAGGTCTGAATGTAGAACTTTTAGCTAGGGCTCCAGAATCAAATCTTTCTCCATGCTCCCTACCATGATGATAATGGACTGAACTTCTGGAAATTTCAAGCAAGCTCCAGTGGAATGCTTTCTTCTGTAAGAGTTGCCATGGCCACGGTGTCTTTTCACAACAGAACAGTGACTATGACATCCTTCCTCCTCTTTTCTTTTCTTCCCCTCCCTTCTTCCCTTCCTTCATCCAGTTTTTTCTTCACAAACTGCCCAGAAACCTTTATTATGTAGACATATAAATCTCAAGATGTTTCAGATACAGGATGAAAGAGATGATATGAGACTAAGGTCAGAAAAAAGCCTCTTCCTTAAATGATTGAGAGTAGCTGACCATATGCATTCTTCAAAGCACATAGTTTATTACATCTCCTCCAGTTAGTTCCTTTTCATGATATTCAATGGCCATTTCCCGGAACTTACCTTCTTTTTCCACTTTTTGTCATGGTACCTTTTAGCAGAACTATGTCATCTTTAGAGCATTTGTATCCATGGAGTTGAGGAGATTATAATGGGTTTTGTATTTTGGTAGCTAACCTTTTCATGTTTCTGAGAAGCACGTCAATTTCCTGAAGCTCCCTACTTTCTTGATGTCTGTATATTTTCTCTAGAATCTTTTTTTCAGACAGTCTCATGGCATCAATCCTCCTGTACCACTGAGTTTTCTATCTGAAGCTTCAATATGCCCCTGACAAATGCTGCACATAGAATTTGTAGATCTTACATTCTGGCTCTCATATCCAATTATACCTCATTACTTGTCTTTCCACCATAGCCACTTTTTTTGTATTGTGTTCTCTAAAGATGGTTGGAACTAAAGCTGTCATTCAAAACTAGTCTTATTCTTGTCTTCCAGGCATTTCTTTAAATTCAATGATTAATAATTGGATGGTTACACAATGTTTCATTTTCTTTAACCACCAACTGGGAATTGCCATGAATGATGTTCAGGTTGTTTCCTGTAAACTTCATCTTTTCTGTGATGGGAAAAATACTCTTTAACAAGATGCTAAATCATCATCGTAAATCTTTTCTTTACCCATTGACAATGGAAACTCATAAGCATTAAAAATTATCATTTCATCTTATACTAGTTGGGTGACTCCAGCTGGGTATTTCATACGTCTTAGTCAGTTTTTGCCTTCTGTAAACATAATTGCAATGCAGAAAATTTTTATAGCAGTCAGGAAAAGCACAACACCTTTTAAAGAAAGTGCTGCTCAGTAGTTACAGAACAGAAAAATGAATGCCAGTGATCTGAGTGAAGGACTTCGAACATGTGCTTTGAGAAATAATGAAACTCAGTCAACAGAGCGTCATGGAATATACAAAGACGGCAACATGAATAACAGAAAGCTTTGAAATGGGGGAATAAATATGAAGATTGAAGATGAACAGTCCCACCGCACATCCTTGCTAACCTTGTAATATAAAGTTAAAACAGAATCAAGGCAGGAAAAGCAGAATAGATTAACAGTTCAGTTCTTTTTTGTTTTTTAGTTTTTGTTTTTTATTTTGAGGCAGGGTCTCCTTCTGAACTAATAGCACTTAAATTCTCTTGCCTCTGCTTTTCCAGCCCTGGGATTACCAGTTTACAGCACACATCTGCCTATCATTGTGAAAGCTGTTTGGAACCTCATTGCTATATGACCTTCTGAATTGAATCTCTGCAAAAAGAGAGGCTACCATGGGATTAACAGTGACAAGAAAATTTGGGGTTAAAGAATGATGTTCCTAAACTATCCACTCATCTAGTTGTCACTGAAATTAGGCAATTAATTTGCATTTTTGTTAGTTCAATACAAGTATGTAAGCTTAAGATGAAAAGACTATTTTAAGAATATGACCTTTTCTCAGCCATGCAAGAAACAGTTTTTTATGATAATTTAAGCTGTTGCTTTTATAGATAAACTTGAGCTTCAAAAACACCGCAGACATACGCCTTCAATTTTTTATTGAAGTAGCTTTTGAAAAAATAAGCAAAACAATGGAAGTATTAAGTCACTCAGAAAAGGGACAAAATGCGATGTGGTAAAAGATAAATTATTTCAAATATTACATCAGCTGCTCTACAGACCTTGCTTTGGTGACTATAGATTTGTATTTAAAAATTTTTAACCTTTCAAAAATATTTAATCATATTGACATTATAATAAAAAACTAAAGAATGCTAAAAATGTATACTACTTGAGAGGAAATTATTAATGGGCCTAAGATATATTTTGGAGTTAAAATTTAAGAATTTAGTTGAAACTAATATTTAACTACATTTAATTTTTAACTAATACTTAATAAAAAGCATGTGCTTATTATTTTTCTTTTGCTGTCAGTAGTGAAATTTTTTTTGCTAAGTTTGTTTTGTGTTTAGGAGAGAAATTGAAGATCTCCTTCATTTCTCATTATCTACAGAATAATTAGTGGTTAATGCCAATTCTTTAGCCTCCAGGAAATGTGAAAGTAGAATTAGAATCTGACTACAAGTCAAATAAACTTTGCTTTTTTTCATTGATTAAAGCATTTTTAAGACAGATATTCAATAGAGTTTGCTTAGCAAAATTTCAATAGCGCATGTTTAAAATGGTGAACAGTAATTGAACTCAGTTGCTTTGTCAAGCTCTATAATTCTTTCTGAGTTAACTTGTAGGCATTAATATGATTTGATAACATAATGATTTGATATTAATATTGTTTTTCCAATCAACACATAATTACAGTGGAGTGTTTTGAGTGGTTACAGAATATATTATCTGACTACATGATGGTAGTTTTCTTACTGGAATCAATTGCTTCTCTATGTTTTAGTATTAACTTTTACTGATGCATATCCATTATATATACATTTACAAATGTGGTGAATCTTGCTATATTCACACTCACTGTCTCCTTTTTCTTTTCATTACCATTAAAACCCTCATTCTCAGTCCACTTTCATTCCATATGCACATGATTTTGTTTGCCACATATATAATATGTGGCCTTACGAATCTTTAGAAAGTCGAAGACCTATCAGTGGGAGAACACACGCAACAGCAGTCTTTCTGAATCTAAGTTATTTCACTTGCTTTAATTTTCTAATTGTAATACAGTACCTGTTTATTATTTAGAAATGATTGAAAATGATAAAGTCATTGAACAGATTCCACAGTGGTGTTAATGTCCCCTGCTAATTATTAACTTGTTAAAGGCACAGATCTTGAATTTTATTATTTCCAAGTCTCATCTTGCCTCTAAAGAGCACCTATTTGTTATATGAGGAAGAGAGTTAGAGCCAGAACCTTTCCTAGACAGAATGTCATGAAATAAATAAAAACCTTATATCAAAATGTGAAAATGTTAATAGCATACCATGTCTGCTTTTTCACTTTGAGAAACTGAAGACGCTGTGGGTTTCATTCTTTTCCAAACAACTATACTCACATTATAATTGCTTCTTAATACAAATTGCTTGCCAAAGAAGCAATACCCCAATTTGGCATTCTTTGCTTCCCTTTCATCAGTACCTAAATTATCCACATATTTTCTAAACCTTTTGCTGGCAGACCTCTGCAGTCAAATGCTAAATGTTATTAACCTCCAACAAATTGGCTTCCTGATGAATCATGCTCTCTTTGAAATGCTGTCAATAGGTCATCACAATGCCCCCTAGAGGATTCACTTATGCTTAGATGGGACGCAGTCCGCTTGTCAGCTGCATCTGACAATTCAAATATCATGTTCTGTTGGATCATGAAGCAAATTTATATGAAACTCAATAAATGGTTTTAGAATAAGCTGAAATGCTGATAGTATGCTTAGATCTGTGACTACAATACAGAAAGTAGTGTGTCCGGAATTGTTCTGTTTATTTAGTTCATTTGGGTATTCACAATTTTATAGGAGTAAATGTCACATCTTGCATCTTCCCCAAATGGACTCATTGAGATAAGTTAATGTCAATCTTCAAAACAAATTAATAATGAAATGAATTTTAATATAAAAAACTGCTTTTGGATATGAGTAGTTTTAAATGTACAGAATAAAAAGTTAATACAGAGAAAAGATGGTACTGAGAAGTCCCATGAATATCCACTCCAGAATCTTCTGGCACTAGAACACCACACGTCTACACAACATGTGTTCCAGTTGACAGAGCAGTGCTGTTAATGCCGTTACTGACTGATAGCCACAATCAGCGAATGTATCCTTGGTTTTTAGAAGCAATTCTCTTGCTTCTTGCTGTACTTGTGTTCTATCTAGGATATCACATCATATCCAGTTCCCTGATCTCAGACTCTTCTCAGATTGGACCATTTCCCAGATTTCCCTCGTTTTCAGTGAACTTGGGAGCTGTGAGAAGCCATAAAGTGTTCTGTAATACTAAGACTGGGTGTTCAGCTCCCGACCAGACTGCTGTAATGGGTTGGGACACAAGACCACAGGGGTTTGGTGCTGTTTTCATCACAATATGAGAATCTACTGTTGCCCTGGTATAAATGAAGCTGTGGCTCCTGGCCTCGGTCACCCGGCTGGGGCAGTGCACACCAGCTGTGTGTACTGTGAAGTTCTCTTCTTCTCACTCCTAGACGCTGAACTCTTCGCAAGGCAGTTGCTAAGAACAGGCAGCAATTGGCGAGTAGAATGATTCAGCATGAGGGAAGAGCCTCTAAGATGTTATGTGTGAATATTCAGCACAGGGAATGTGCCCTTCACTCTGTCTGCTTAAGTTTTAGAGTTGTTTATTTGTGCTGATACGGATGCAGGGATGCTTATTTTGTATTTTAGGCTACAGCGTAATTCTGATTCAATTGTGTTCAAACTGTCCGAGCTTAAGGTATTGGAGGCTGCTTTGGAGAAAAGAAATTGCAACCCAATCTACTGAAGTATATTTTATTTTCTTGTGTTTTTCCTACATTTTTGAGAAAAAATTCTTCCCTGGATAAACACTTTCTGAAAAGCAAATCTAAATGTTGGCATTTCCCAAAGCTAGAGGTGACCTCTGCTCAAACACTATTTTGTTCTCCATAGCATATGTGTATGTGGGAAGGAGACTAGCAGAGAAAAAACTGCAAGGCCCAAAGGAAACAAAACTCTCCAATTTCTTTAAAAACAACAAATGAAGGCAAAAGTATTACCAAAGTCCCTCTGAGATTTGCGTGTTGCTGAGGAAACATGATGACTTTTCCCCAGTTATTGACAGGCTCATGGCTGAGCCACCCACTCCTGCGCAGGGCAACAGGAGAGAAATGTACAAGCCTGTGTAGTTTAAGTTACAGAGTCTGGATGAGGGCAGAGTCTGAAGCAGGTGGGCTTGTGTGTTTCTGGTCTTTGATGAAGGATGAGAAATCATGGAAAAGTATGAGTGGGAATTACCTAGGGCTGGTCTGCTTAGCTCTTTGTGATTTTGTCTTTCAGGAGATGAGGATGACCCTTGTCTCAGGGTGATGTCACCCTGGAGAGAAGAATTTGTGACTTGATGCAGAGGAAAAAGATGAAAAGAAAGAATGTCTTTCTACTTTCTGCTGTGTCCTCAAACACAAAGGTACTCTAATTTTGGAAAGTGAATCAGTTCTCTTTGGATTGTCACACTGCCACCTCTCACGGTCTCATGGGCTTTCAGTGTTTTTATGATGATATTTATAATTTTATCTGACCTGCTCTAGGGCCTAATCCAGTTTGTGCAGAGTTGAAGCAAGCAGGCACACCAAGGCCTTCACTCTACTCTGAGTTTTGTACCCAGGTGACACAGCACTCCCAGACTTCCTAGATTACCTCAGCAGTGTTGATGACAAAGTGCACTATACATTTAGCAGGCCTTTATCGAAAAGTCTATTTTCCATATGTTCCTCTCTTTTTCTTTTGTTATTCTCTACTCCTTCCTTTACTCTTATATTACTTCAGCCTCTCAAGTAGAGAGCTGGATGGGCCCACAAGGAAAAGATAATAAAATGATCCAAACTACAAAGTCGGCTTCAGAAATCACAAAAGAGACAAAGGGGTTTGGTGAAGAGATTTTAGTGTGCATTGTATACTGGCCTCACCTGACACGAAATGATTCATGCTGCTTGCGCTGGTCAGTTTTTATCAACTCAACACAAGCTGTGGTGCCGTCTGGGAAGTGGGAACTGACTCCACAGGTCAGCCTGTGAGTATGTCTGTGTGGGAATTTTTTTGGGTAATGATTAATGTAGGAGGGTCAGTCCAGTGAATGGTGCCATGCCTGAGCAATTGGTCCTGGGTTGTATAAAAAAGTAGGCGGGGCTTTCTCAAAGTCCGGTAAGCAGCATTTCTCTGTGGTTCCTGCCCCTCTTTCAGTTTGAGTTCCCACCCTGACTTCCCTCAATGATGGACTATGAAAACCAAATACACCCTTTCCTCCCAGGGCGCTTTTAGTCAGGGTTATCATAGCAACAGAATGCAAATTAAGACAGGAGTCAAGGATTGAACTGTGTGTATCACTGTGGACAATTTTAATAATAGAATTTGTGTATAACCTGAAAATATTAGAAAATGTAAAATTTATCAAGGAAAGTGGCATTAACTCTAAATTATTTTAATTGCTTTTTTGGAAGTCTTACTAAAGATTCTGTAACTAATGACTACATGTTGGGTGAGGTGGCTTAAAATACATCATTCAGAAAATTACATCTTTATGCTTTTAGAGACTAGAAATCCAAATTTCCTGTCAGTTTGGCTACCACTAAAGGTTCAGGGACGCATCCTTCTTTTCTTACCTTTTTACAGGTTTTTGTACTGCTGAGCAGGTAATTCATGTCCCTGGACCTATGCTTGCCTCGCAGAACTCTGACTTCATCTTCATATACTTTCCACCCTCCACTTCTCTGTATCTACTCCCCCTAATGATACTATTCATTGTACCAAGGGCCTATCATGTCTACGGTAGCTTTATCTTAATTGAACCACTTACATCTCCAAGGATCCTATTTCTAAATAAGATTATATTCTGAGGTATCAGGTAAATATAAATTATAGAAAAACAATACTGAATCTAGAACAGATATAACTGTCGTTATGTAAATAACTGAGCACATATATTATATATTATTACCCATATCATATTGCCTTCATTATTTTGCTTTATTATAAGCTTGTTCTGTGTTTTCTATGTTCATAAGTTTGCTTGTTGCTTACTTTTTGCAGTTATGGACCATGATCTTTACTATGTATTAAGCAACTATGGATTTTGCATTTGGTAGATATATTCTAGAAACAATACAATGATGAAACATATATTATATATATGAATATAATACATTATTAATATATGCATTATTCCATCATATATATATATAGAGAGAGACAGAGAGAGAGAGACAGAGAGAGAGAGACAGAGAGAGAGAGACAGAGAGAGACAGAGAGAGCAACAAAGTGTAATGGCAGATAGAATCATCTAATACCCATAGCAATGTTTTGAGATTTTTAATGGCTATTTTAGAAGTTATGAATTATGAGTAGAGGCAATAGCATAGAGGCAAACAGACACTTTTAACTCCATAACATAGGACAGTAAAAGGAACATTTTGTTGAAACATGATGCAAGGCAGGAATTCAACAGCCAAAACATTCCACATTTTCTATGACCTCATGAATGAACTGGTTGTAATTCTTTTGAACGGACTGATGTAGGTTTGACAAAGAAGAATTGATAAAATTGGTTATTTGATTTTAATTTTAATTTTCTTCACTTGTTTTAAGGTAGTAGAAACCTAGCTGCTCCTAATCCCCTCTTAAGTTAGTACATTGTGATCTTGTATGGCACTGATGTGACTTTTTGTTCAAGGGTAAATACATCCACCTCTCTCCCTCTAGTACAATAATGTTGAGGAATTAGTTTTAAAATAGTAGCAGGAGATAATAATTTTTCTGATGTGATGATATTGTCTTATTCAAAGTATTAGTTCTGCACACTCATGTGCATGCATATGCCAAACACACACAGACACATGTACACACACACAGAAACATGTACAAACACACACTGAGAAAAAGCAAAGCAATAAATTTTGCGATGAGTTTCACGATTTTGCATAAGCCAATGAATGGTTGATATAGGACAATGTGCACCAAGAGCCATAAGGGTGTTAGAATATTATACATACAATATTTATCTAAGAATGTAGAGATTGCTAGTACAAAATGGCCAGGAATCCAGATAGGCACCTTCTGTAATTTACTAACTCCTACTTAATAAATGATGTCAAAAATTTGAAACTCTTAACAATAAGAATAAGCAGTAATGATAATTTAAATTTAGGAAAACTTACAGATGAGTATTATAAAGCTGGTAAATGCTGGTCACCTTCTAAGGAATAATAGTCCGTGACAAAAAGACCAGAGGATATGATACCGAGAACAAGTGTAATGCCAAGCCCATTTATACCAATGCCAGGCATCAGAGCATGGTGGGATGGAGAGTCCCAGTTGGGGATCAGGCTTTGTAGAAATGATACAGGCAGAACTCATCTGAGTCTTCATAGAAATGCAGTTGGCTCAGCACGTTCTTCATTCTCTGACTTACCTTTGCTCTGCACTTACACACAGGGATCCAGAATTTTAACTTTCTTTTGGGGACTGAAATGAGTGGTTTATATCAAGAAGAGGAAAGAATGCTTTCAAAAATATGAACTCTGAAATTTTGAAAACTTAGAATTCAATAAGGAAAATTTTGCTGTTGTTTTTTGCTAAAATAATAAAACAAACTGATTATAGAGGTGAAATGTCCACCTGAAATCTGTTTGGATCATTTGTAAGGAAGTTGATGCCTTTGGATCATTTCTTTTCTTTTCTTTTTCTTTTTGAGTAAAATCATTCATCATTCATCTGGTCCTTACCTTCAAGGTCTTCTATTAGAAAATCCTATAGGTTTAGTAAGTTTTTGTATTATCCTATAATGTTTGGGGTTTGTGAAGGTTCACCGGAACCAATAGACAAGATCCTTCTGGCCAAAGTTGAAGTGATTTCAGCAACAAAATAAAAGAAATAGTCTTAGATTCCAGAAATATTAATTATATATACAGGGATGGTATTGATGTGAATAAGTAAATTAATAATTAGACTGAGAATGGAAATATGTCATGTAGAAGATGACAAAATAATTTATATATATCTTTGCCCTCCAAGTTAATGGCCCATAAGTCCTCACACCTAGGTGTGGGGTGCACATAATACCGTCCTTCTGAAAAGTACAGGATGAAATAAAGGAGATGGGAAATGTACAGAGGTAAAACACAATTAGCATGAGTGGTTTAATGCTAATAATTTTGACATGCTAAAGTATGATTCCTCAATGCAATATCTGCAAATAGTAAGTGCAATCCACAGTGTTCCTCCCCAAAAGTTTACTTATAAGTCATGCTTCTTGTTGATTCAGTGGTGCTGTAGCATTAACAGACCTGGCTAATTTCTAGGGGTTAGAATATGACACGAGCCTTGCTTACTTGAGTGTGGCATTACCTTTGCACAATCACAGAAAGTGCTAGAAACAGAACCAAATTACTCCAGTCCTAGCAAATGTGTAACTCTCTTCTACAAGTATAAACAAAAGCAATGTGGAAGACTTGCTTTACTACCAAAGGCGTGGCTGCATTCATTTGGATGTAGCACTGTTGACAAGTCATCTTGCGAGTACAAAGGCAAAATGTCACTTTGAACAGAAGGGAAACTGAGATGAGATTTGGAGACTTTGAGATGAGTTCTTCTTGGGCTCTTGAATCTAGACATTATAAAACCTTCTCTAGTTTTGCTTTATATTGGTTGAAGTTGTTTAAGCCCTCTTTTGGTTTAAACCAATTGGAAATATGACCGTTGCAAACCCCCAATAATTCAGACTCATAATGTAACTGATACAAAACTGTGAGTCCTCAGGCAAGTTCAGGCTTGCCAACAGTATTCCATTGGAAGACCCAATTGGACATGTTATAGGAGGACAGATATTCAGTCTGATTAGTCCTTGGGACTGGAATAGTGCCTGGGAAGATAGAACATGGGGCATAGACCTAGGTCAGAGGATGGCACAAGTGATCCTCCTACATAGAGTTAAGGGAGGAATACATTTTTCACAATTTAAAAGGTGGTGCAGAGGCCTCTCTCTAGTGAAATTTGAAGCGGTCATGGTGAATTTTATGTAGCCCATGACTGGAACACTTGCCCTGGTCGTTCAAAATCATTATTCTGTGTCATCTGTTAAAGTAAATTTTTCGTCAAGATTAACATTTAGCTTGGTTGTTTGAGGAAAACAGACAGATTATCCCCACTAATGAAGAAAGTAAAAAAAAAAGCTGTACTTTTCCCAACTCTTTGCCCTCTACTGTTACTGTCTTTCTCCATATGTATATCAATATCTTATTGATTATGTTTTGCTGAAGAATAATTTTGGGTGAATTTAGGACCATTGATGAGGTGAGCATTAGTGTGGATAGGAAGTCATGTCAGTGTTACTGAGATTTTTATATGTGAGATGGGAATTATTATAAGCTAACTGGCAATTAATGAACTCATTTACAATTTTGAACATCCCAATTTCTGGATCATTTCTTCCTTGAGTGTAGGTTTTATAGGTTGATATTTTGATTAAGTGTAATTATTTATTCATTCTCTAATTAAGCCTGCCTCTTCCAGTGTTGACATCAGAGACTATCATGTAAAATCAACCAAACCAGAGTTTATGAGGTAGTGTCTCGCTATAGTTACCCTGGCTGGACATGAACTCCCAAGCATTATTGATCCTAGAGTTTAGGTATAGAAATAGTTAAGACTTTAGGCACAAAAAACTATCCCTGTATTTTTTTCAGTTTTAATTTTATTTTAAAGAAATATAGGATCAAATTCAGGCCCTTGCACATATTATGCAAGCAGTATAACACTAATATACTTTCCCAGCCAAATAAAAGTTAAACTTGCATTAAAGCAACATAACAATAATGAAAACAAAGTTGACTGTCTATTTCCATTGCATAATAGACAACAAAGTAATTAAAAAGTTTACCTATCTCCATTATTTTAATGAATCTTCTTTATCTCAGGAAATTTTGTGGTCATTAAAAAATATAAGACATTAAATACAAACAATATAAAGTAGCCAGTTTGTCTATAGTACTCAATATTTCAGAGACAAACTCCTAACTGTTCAGCTCTGTGATTGACTTCTAGTTTTTAAACACACATAAAGTGAAATAAGAATAATTTTTGAAGGAAATCTTTAAGTAAAATGTTAAACAGCAAACACACACTGAATATTTATAGCTTCTACCTTTTAGTTATTTGTCATAACGCTTATTTCTATTAACTGCTATATTTTATTCATTTATGTTTTACTTCATTTGTGAAGGTAATGACATTTTATTTTATTGAAAAAAGGAGAAATTCTCATTTGGTCTGCTATAATAAAGCTCATTATTCTAATTTAAAAGTTCTATGCTGTTGCAGAGGCATTTGAACAATAAAGACAAACTGATATGATTAGCAGACAGATCCAGGTCACCATTTGGGAGAGGATTATCGAGAAATGAGGTAACTTTTAAGGAACATATGTACTTACTTATACATTCAAACTGAGATTTTTATCTAAATGGTCACTTTGGGGAAGGTCATTTACTAATTCTAATGATATCTTACAGTTTTCTGTTTTATTATGTTTTCATTTAGATGGAGGACTCAATTGTGAGAGATCTAAACAATTGTCTTGGTGTGTTAAGAAGCAAACACGATAAATGATATGCAGGTATTATCCCATGAGGGGTTTAACTATTATTCTTCATAACAAACTAAGGTAAATAATATGGTTATTCTAATTTTGTTGACAAGAAATCAAAGGATTACTTGGTACTCTATAGCAAATACATCAGGCTGACGGCCCAAGTTTGGGATGTTTGATGTCATAGTACCTATTTAATTGTTGCATTAGTTTATCTCTTAAATCTAATTTTTACTTTAAAATTATATAAATCTTGATTTTTTTGTTTGTAATACATAAAGTAGCTTCTTGAACCACTTCCAAGGAGAGACTAAGGAGCTTGAAGCCAACAGTGGCTGAATCATAGTTCATCCAAATCGCATCTCTGAACTCACTACAGAAGGCGGAAGTACTCCAGCAAGGAAGAGCCTTCCTACATCATCCTTCCCTCACTAGGCTCATTCCACTGCCCTGTCCTCTTATCTCCCTCATGCCACCGCCATTTTCTGTTCCATTTTACTCTTTTCCCCTCTACCCCACATTACCTGTGTTCTCTTGCCCTTCTCTTGAAATAGAAGACTCCTTACTATTGTCTATGGTTTAAAAATACATATATAGAAATTAGAAGCTAGACTTCATATAAGAGAAAGAACAGGCAGCATTTGTCTTTCTGTGTCTGGGTTACTCATTCAGAATGGTTGTTTCTAGCTCTATCCCATGACCTGCAGATACCATAATTCATTTTTTATAACTGAATGATATTTTACCATGTCTGTGTAGAACATTTTTATTATCCTCATCTCAGTTCACAGATACCAAAGTTCTTTTGATAAGCATTTTATTAATGGTTAAAGATATTAAATACTTTAAAACATGTTTCTCAGCCATTTGTATCATCTTGAGAACTCTCTATTGAGGTCCAGACCCAAATTTTTAATTGAGATGTTTGTTTTCATTCTGTTTAGTCTCTTTTGAGTTCCTTGTGATTTTATTAGCAGTTGATGATTGCTGGCTTAGCAAGAATCAGTTTTCTTCGTAGATGTAGTCTGGATGACATAATCTATATTTTAGGAGTTTATACTATACTCATATTCATCCAGGTGTCACCAAGTGGGCTCAGTGGTTTTAAAAACATAGCACGTGAAGTTGGCCAGGAAAATTGATGGGAGGATTAGGGAAATGATTGGAGAGAAGGGGCTGAGTGATAAATTTAATAAAAGTACATGCATATTTAAAGAATTCTTGAAGAACATAAGTAATAATAAAGGAATATTTGATTAGCCTTACATCAGAAGAACTAGTATAGAGAGTCCCTGAGCCTCCTTTTTATCATTTGTTGCACTTACATTTTACTGAGGCAAATGTAGCATTGAGTTTCTTAGCTAGCAGCTCAAAGCTGTAATGATTAAATTGGAGACATGCTTTCTCATCACCTCACTGTATTTCAGTAAGTCCATGGGATCATTACTCAGCTGATCTCTGAAGCTCTCTGAGTGGGTTGATTTTGATGAGCTGGAAATCAGACTCAATGACACATTCCCCTTTGAGGCTCACTTTTGTAAACTAGAGAAACAAGTTATCTGAAGAAGTTTGTTCAATTTTATCCACATTTAATGAATGCAGAGAAAAAGAGAAAGTTTTTGAAAACACACACACATGGTCATACATACTCAAACATACATACACACACATATTGATGTACTCACACACATTCACAAGCTCATAAATATACACACACTCATAGATATTCTCATGTACACATACTCATACATATGCACACATCATCACACATATACCCACTTACACATATATATACTGTCTCTCTCACACACACACACTCATATATAATCATATGCACACATTCACACATACCAGGACTGTTTCTATACTACTGTACACTAAGAATCAAAGATCTAAAAGAAGAAGAAAATTCATTGACTCCAGGTCTCCTGTGGTTTTGTAAATTTTTGAAAGGCCTAATGAAAATGTGGCCTCCAGTTCAGTAAAGCTTATTTCACATGATAAGGGAATACAATGTAAGTAAAATTTTTGTGAAATGACTGGGCAATTATATTTCCTGATAACAATTTGGCAATGCCTGCAGAGTTACTTGTACATTGGGTATATTTGCTGTCAAAGTGGCTGTGATTGACACACCACTGTTCTCTTCCCCCACCCCGCCCTGTGGTCTAGTGGCTGGGTGTTTGTAACCAGATGCTTTATGGACATTGCTCAGTTTTGGATATTTCTCATTTGCATCTTGAGACTCTGATCTTGAGACTAACACCCAGCATGTAGAATCAGTTAAAAGAAGCCAAGATCAGTTCATCTTTGGTATAAAAATGAAAAAAAAAACCATTTTAATTGTCTGAGCATGCAGCTGTTCCTACCAAGCAAGACAAAGTGCTAAAACTTACAGAACTGTGGATGGTAATTAAACTATAAATCATGATTCCCCAAACCCCAAGGCATCCAAGGGAGAATGAGGCGTTAGCCTAATGCAGACTACTCATTCATCAGAAAATTCAGATATTTTCTTTGACTGCTTTACACTTTATTTTTACAACACAGCATTTCTCACTAAACATGCTGCTCCCTCACTTTCCTGGATGACTGGCCAATGGGCTCAAGCTACGTATCTTCCTTTCACTAGTGCAGGGGTCATAGCTGGTGTTGTAGATGCTGGCCATCTGACCTCAGGTCCTTAGGCTTTCACAGCAGGTACTTTACCGACAGTCATCTCTTCAGCCCTTCTCATCGGAGGATGAGATAATATCTTAGGACTAGATTCAGACGTTCAAGTTGCAGAATAAGTGGTAATACTATGGTTAATTGCAACACCTACCCCTGTTACAGAATTTTAGCCATTTTAGGCTTTAATGCATACTTCTGTTATTTGTGAAAGCCAAGGAGAAAGGTTCTGTTTGCTTTTGTTTTTACAGATGGTGAGATAGGCTGAGGCAACTTAAAGCCCTTACTTAAGAGTCTTGACTAGAGTAAGATACCTTGGCAAAGAAATGCACTTCTTTCCTCAGAGTTCAGAAGGGTGGGAGACTTTGCAAGCAGCATAAATTATTTAATGACCTAGATGCATCTTTTTGCATTCAGATGAAGTTGCCATTTTTGCTCTTTTGTAATTGCAAATGAGAGAAAAAAAAGACTCATGGCAGCTGGCAAAAAAGTCATTTGGCTTATAAAGTATGTATAAACTGTTACAAAAATTTCAGGCATCCCCTGAGATTTTAGAGGTCCCTGGTGTTTTATTTTGCTTTGGTAATCCCATATATGATCTCCTCCAGAGTCTAAATTGAAAGGTTACTACAGGTTTGGGTTTATCCAGTTTGCTTATGCCCTTCAGATATGTTGAGTTGAGAAGTACAATCAGTATCTGTACACACACAGACACACACACATACACACACACTCACAAACACACACCTAGCTACCTAAATCAATAGTATCTGTAAAGTACACCCTGGAACAAAGAATTACAAATTATATCTTCTTATTCCCACTGTGCATAAGGAAATGTGCTTCACTGAGCAAGCGCTGGTTTCATTGTTTCATTAAACCACTCATGAAGCCGGTCATCTTTTTCAGATCTTACTTCTAAATTATGTGTACAGCTCTTGCCCTGGTGGATTCACACATGGAGAGGAAGAAGACTGCACATTTGTGGATTAAAGTCTTCATTTTAAATAATTGAAAAGTATGGGGAGAAATGAAGAAAAAGTGTCGATGACATCACCAAATTAATATTAATGTTATTTTCCAAAGTGTTTATCTCAGTTTCTCTTCCTTATTTTTTCTTTCCTTCCAAACTGAAAGATACTTTAAATAGAAAATTGCACAGCATCCTAGTTACGGTTACTATTGCTGTGATGAAAGACCACGACCAAAAGCATGTTGGTGAGGAAAGGGTTTATTTGATGTCCACTTCCACATCATAGCTCATCATTGAAATAAGACAGGACAGTAACTCAAACAGGGGACGGTCCTGGAGGCAGGAACTGCAGCAGAGGCAATGGTTTGCTCCCTATAGCTTGTTAAGTTAAGTATGCTTTCTTATAGAACCCAGGACCAGCAGCTCAGGAGGAATGTCATTAACCACATGTGCTAGACTCTCCCCCATCAACCACTAACTGAGAAAATCTCTAACAGTGCAGGCTTGCTTGGAACCCAATCTTATGGAGGCATTTTCTCAACTGAGGTTCTCTCCTCTCAGATAACTTTATATTTTGTCATATTGACATAAAACTGGCCAGCACAAACAGTAAATCAAGAATGTGCAATGATAAAGCAATTAAGAACAGGAAAACAGCGTTTCTTTCCCCTCCTCCCTTTATCCTTCTCTCCCTCCCTCCCTTCCTCCTTCATGAGATTAAGCTGGATTCCTTGATGACTTAAACACAGAGAAAATGACAGCTCTGTTATAATTCTCTCTGAAAATAAATCTTATCTTTATTTAATTTTTTATTTTTGAACATGATAGAACATTCATGTTCCATTTATATTTTTCCTAAAAATGCAAAACATCAGTAAGCTGAAAGCATTATGTTTTTGAAATTTTTATTGATAATTTTGCATGAGTATTGCATTTATACCATTCTACTCTTCTTCTCCCCACTCCAACTCCTCCCACATGCTCACACTTCATCTTAAATTAATGACTGCTTCTTATGCAGTTATTATTGTTTCACATATCTATGTACATATGCATATGAGTCCATTTAATATCACTGCTCACATGTACAGGTGGATTAATATGACTACTTGGGGTTGGATAACCTATCAGGGGGCCCATGTCTGGAGAAGATTCATTCTCTCTCTGTCAGTAGTCATTGATTGCTTATAACTCCTTATCTGTTGGGTTTTGTGAAAATTTTCCCAGATGAATTTGCATATCAGCTGATGTCATCATTATGTAGTTTTTGTTTAGGCAACTGTATCATTGAGATTTTATGAGTGCAGTTTCCCTGCTGCATCTGCAGACACTATCTCACAGCAGATGTCCTGGTTCTCTGACTCTTACAGTCTTTCCATCCTCTCTTCTGTGGTTTTTCCCTGACTCTAAGTATAGCAGTTGCACTGCTGATAGGTAAACTGGGGTTAGACTATCTACAGCTACCTATTCGCTGCCCTTTCGCTGCTTGCAGGTCTCTATACAAGTCTCTGTGTGTTGCCCAGAGAAACTTGTGTGGTGAGAGCTACACCTCCCTGTGGGTATACGGATAGACACTTAGAATGCAGCTAGAAATTATACAGTTTAAGGCAATGGGATGGGTAGATTCTCTATTTTAGTGCAAATATCAGCTATGATTAAAATGAAAAACCAGTTTTAAAAAGGTCTGGCATGCCATTACTTGTCTTTAATCCCAGCACTTGGGATGCTGGAACTGGCAAATCTCTGTGAGTTTGGGGCCAGCCTGTTCTACATAGTGAGGTCTACTCAGCTAGGACTATGTAAAGAGAATTTGTCTCAAAAAGACCAAACCAAAGCAAACCAATCCAAAACAGCAACAACAAAATCAAAACAAAGCTAACAGCAGCAACAACAAAACCCAAGTCACATTTATTTCGATAAGTATATCCTTAATTGATGCAATATAAAAACTCACATTCTTCTTAAAATTAAAAAACTGATTACAAATTCATATCTTATAGTTCAATCTGAATTCTTTTACTTAACTACAACAGTGCCCTGGTTTAATAAATCAGGAAGAAAATCAATGAAGCTCACATTCAGTGCTGAAAAGAAAGGTGCAATTATTCTTAAGAAGTAACTTTGGGTGATTCCAAGTTTTCTGAAGAGTTGCGATTAAAGATTATCACAGATTCTTTGTCCAACAATTATTGCCATCCTACATACAAATGGAGGCATTTAGAAAACATTTTCAATAAGCCCACACATGCTTTGGAATATTTTCACAGCTTTACATTTAACTCTTACCTCTAAAATTTATTGTCTGAAAGGAATAGCATTGCAATTTTGTCAGGATGATAAATACTCTTTTGTAGTTGTAGATGTGTTAATCAAATACTTCTACTCAAGAGGAAAAGAAACAAAAAAGTGCAGTTATCATGGAGTATAATGCAGTAAGCATAGAAAATTACACCACCAGAAAACCGATTTAATACAGACTTGGGCTAATTGAAGATTCAGAAGCATATTTTCTTGAAGATGAAGGAAAGAAATTAATTCAATTAGGCATGTTTCTGAACCTTTTTAATATACAGTAAGTATTTGGCTAGCTCAAAGATGAAAAGAGAAATGTACCAAATGGGTTTCTATCCTTCTAGTGCTAGAAGTGTGGGGAGAAGATTAGGTTGCAGAGGGTGTGGTTGTAAACAAAGTATTGACAGTATAGTCAACCAGCCCAGGCTTTTCAATATCAGCACATGCTCCATGTCTGAGTTGCTAAACAAACAAGATTCTACCAAATACAAATCAATGAATGTTCTTGAAGAGCTTGAAGGTTGTTTAAATAAAACCATACACTTTTGAGAGGTATGCTTCTTAAATTGGGTGGAAGTTACCAAACATTTTAAGGCAATATGTTAGTGTAAGCACAGTCAGAATACACAGAAGTTCTTAATTAACTTGTTGTTTACTGAATAAACCTAATAATTGTCTATGCATATGAGAACTTACCATTCATATTGTATGGCCTGTGTTTGTAACCATTGAACATATGCAAATTAATGGCATGTATAGTGAATGAAGATGTTAGAGAAAGTTTGGGATGGGGAGCTGTTAGGTAGACACGAAGGCCAGTGTGCTGGATGTAATTAACTTACAGTTAAATAAGCCAAAAAACAATTTCAGTGATTGATATATTTACAAGGGGAAATTTGATTTGCATTATACCACTTCTGTCAAATGAAGAGAATGATTTGAGAGAACATATATATCACAGTGCATGAGGTTTTCTCCCCTCTAATTGCACTTAGAAATAACATATTACAGTGCGTTTCAGTACTGAGCATGCTCGGGTTCCTCTCACTGGAATCAGGGGCATCTGTATCTGCTCCCAATGGTGACTAGACTTCATTTACATAGTTCCCTGAATCATTTCATATTTTCTTCCTACATCTTGGAAAAGATACCGAAGGTTGAGTGTTTTCTGGAGCCAGTTGGAATCTGGCATTGGGTTAGTCTGATTTGGGTGTTGTAAAAAAAAATAAGCTTTTACTTTATGACTCAGAACCAAAATGGAACAGATGGTAGGGTGAGGAATGCGGAGGTTGTCGATAGATTTCTTTCCAAAAAGATTTGGTGCTAACATAAAATCCCCGGTTGACTGGAGCATCTTTATGTTACCAAATATAGAAAGGAAATATGCCACTGGTTGTCTTATAATTTTTTGTGCTGTTTGAAAAAAGAAACTGTGTTTCCTTGGGCTGGTTGATAGCTGCTTCGTATGGAGCAGAAGCACACTTCAAAAAAATTATCTTCTGTGTGTATGAATATGATTTTAACTTATAACTAGTGTTTTTGACTCCTAATTAGATATATTTTTGTAGGTATTGATATATGGGAGTACGTACACCAAACAATTTAATTGTTGTGCTATAAACTAGTGACTGACTTCCAGTGTAGAAACTTTCACAGTTGATGGGACAGTACGATGGCACAGTACTTAAACAATTATAACTTTTTTCTCTTTTTTTTCATTCAAAAAATATTTACATTTCCTCCCCTTCTCCCAGTACCCTCCCACTCCCCCCTCACCCCTCCTCCCTCCCCCTGCTTCCTTAAAAGATGGTATGGTACCCTGCCCTGTGGGAAGTCCAAGGCCCTCCCGCCTCCATCCTGGCCTAGGAAGGTGTGCATCCAAATCGACTAGGGTTCCAAAAAGATAATACATGCAGAAGAGATAGGTCCCAGTGCCATTATCGATGGCTTCTCAGTCTGCCCCCATTGGCAGCCACATTCAGAGAGTCCGGTTTGATCATATGCTCGTTCAGTCCTGGTCCAGCTGGATTTGGTGAGCTCCCATTAGTTCAGGCACACTGTCTCAGTCGGTGGACCAGCCCCTCATGGTCCTAACTTCCTTGCTCATCTTCTCCCACCTTCTGCTCTTCGACTGGACCTTGGGAGCTCAGTCCATTGCTCTGATGTGAATATGGATCTCTGTCTCTATCTCCATCCATTGGACGAAATTTCTATGGTGATGATCAAGATATTCATGTGACTATGGGACAAGGCTAGTTCAGGCACCCTTTCCTCTGCTGCCCAAGTACCTAGCTGGGGACATCCCCATGGACACCTGGGATCCCCTCTAGAGCCAAGTATCTTGCCAATCCTAAAATGACTCCCTTAACAAATCTATGACAGTACTTTTCTCGTATATGGCTTTTGTTTCACTTATTACTGAGGATCAAATATTTATGTCTACATGCCTTTTTCATGTTTTGTATATGAATAGTGTAATGTAACCAGTTTTATTATGCATACATTCTTTTGTTTTTATCCTGCTTTTGGAAGTGAACATAAACTATTTCCCATCTTTATCCTTAAATTTGTCAGTCTTATGGCCTTGACAGCCATTGATAAACACATATTGGTGGTCCACAACTTATTTTCTGACTCTAAAGCATTCTGAATCTCAACATTATCACCTGTGTATGTTATTCTGTAATAAGAATTGCTTTTATTACTGTATTTTTATGGATAATTCTGAAATGAGTGAAAAGCAGGTAGTTTTTTTCCTCACCTATATATGAACCAGGTGCTTTTAGAGCTAGAAAGACAAGGAACAGAAGGGAGCAGAGAAGCAAAATACCTTTTTCGTATCTACTTTATACAGTGATAAGAAAAGCTGCCATAGTTGAATATGGACAAACCTCAGCATTTTGAAAAACAAACAAACAAAGATCTGAGAGTAGTGAAATCTGAGAATTTTAACTAACAGTTCTAAAATAAAATCCATATATTTTCCTAATTGCTTATGCTGTTACTGGAAAGGTGCAGAGACTGTGAACCTTTTTTCTCCTTCCTGCAATGAGGATACTGATAACATTTGCTAAGCTTGTTGGAAAGCTGGGAATATTGTACACATACATAGCAGTCAACCAGCAGGTGAGAAGCAATGGTCATGTGACAGGTGAAGACCACCCAGTGCTAATTTTTCCACTTTATCAATTTTTATTTTGATGCACTAAAATAATAACAGCAGAAGTGACAGCTGATTCTGATTTTTTGCAACTTTGAACATGTTTTTCCAGTTTAAATGTTTTTGTGCCTCAAGTTTAGATTATTTCAGTTGGTATCATAGAACATACCTCATGAAAATTGTTTCTGTACACCAGTGTCTCCCGAAGCTTCCTCTGCAACCATAAGGATGTAACCTGAAGTTCATCCTTGCATAGTAATTCGTAGTATGCCAGCATCATTATAGAGATAAAATGAAACCCCCAAAATAATTTGTCTTCAGTTACAGGGAAAAATGTTGAAGAAAAGGCTAACTGAAAAAGAAAGAAAAAAAAAAGGCTAACTGTCCAAAGTGAAAGAGATTTGAGTGAAAAACCTGAGACCCAAACACCACATTTATTAATGATAATCTTTATGTTACACTTTTTCTTTGAGCAGCTTATTTCTGTGATATTTGATGGTATTTCTTATAAATTGATCTGGATAAGCAGATTTTTTATTCCTTTCTGTATTTTTAACAAACTATTAGCATATTTAAATACATTCCCTTAAAATCTGTTAAAGGAAAATTAAGCTCCATCAATATCAAACAACTCTATGCATGTTTCTCTACATAAGACAGGAATTGTTTCAGCTTGAAAAGGATGTCTAGACAGGCTGTTGAGAAAAAGTTCAATCTCAGGCTGTAGGCAAAACAGGAGAAGAAAATGCACTAACAAGAATTATGTATTGTGAGCCTGCAGTTAAAGACTTCTTCTGGCTCATTTCTTTATTCATAAAGTTTGCATTGTACTTTCAAAGAGCAGCATGACTTAGTAACAACAGCAGCATTCATAAATTTCTCTTAACTATAAATGCTTTGGATTTTACTTTCATCAATCTTTGAAATTATATTTTGGTTTTTAATAACTCAATTGAAAGGCTCACTAGTGATGTTTTAGTAAGCGTAAAATCTTCACCATAAGTATCTTTCACTTCTGTTAGCACAATCCTCCAAGTCTAGACCCGAGGATCATTTGGTGTTGTCATTTCTACCTATTGATGTAGATATATTAGTGATTGGGTATTTGAAGCAATGCACAGTGCATCCTAAATGTGCTTGGAAGCCTGTTTTGCTGATCCTCTCATCTTTTCAGAGTTAACATATACAGTATGTTTCTTACATCAGTGAACATTCTTTACACCAATGTATTCCTCATAGGATGGATTCTTAGGGGCTTTAAAATCCCATAAAATATATGAAGTTTCATAATGCTACTAAAAATACTCATTATACTTTTGCTTAAAGATTACTGTGGTTTTTAGTACTTCAAAGAAAGTCAATTCACGCCTTACTAGAGATGAAAGAACTCTCTATTTCCATAACCATGAAGGAGTTGTTTTTTCTATTAATCTAAATTCTCTGTAATCCTAGCTCTTAGCTCCTGCACTTGAATATAAGACTATACGCATTAAGTTTTATTCCATTTTATGTAGCATTTCTCACAAATATAAAATATTAAGTACCCTGGCCTAATTTTTTTCCCTAAAATCACAGACAGAATTAACTAGAATATTCTGAAAGCTGCAATTCCAGTGCAATGAATCAGGGAAGTAATCCCTCCCCCTTTCTTTTGTGGATCATAGATGTTTACCAGTACAGGGTGCTCTGTCTCCCAGTCATTGGACTCTACTGTTCAAAATGCTGCAGGTGAAACTTCCTTGCTCTCTTTGAATCATTTGTTGTCTGTCAGTGCTATGTTATGTTGAGCAAATTGACTTGTTTATGTAATAATCTTCTTACATGACTATATCTGCTAAAGACCAGGATAAGATCTAGTACTACACAAGGAATTGAATGATTCTGACAATTCCTATCACACCGGCAGCATTTACTATTACCTGACTAATATATGGCCAGTTACACGTACAAATATGCCTTGCTATACACTTTGCCTAGATTGTAAATCTCTTTAGAAGAAGAGATGTTCGCTTACCTTTCCAAAATTCCTTCTGCACTTATGTTGTCTAAGGAAGCAGTGCAATTACCAGTCTTGTACAGTAGTCTTTTATTTTAATAGATTGCTTAGTTGTTGTTTTTCCCAAGGAAGCTATAAAACTTTCCATGAACAAGTTCAAATTCTGAAAACTGAGTTAGGTCAATATGTGCACATTATAGTGATTCAAAGAAACTATTTTTATATTTATTTTTGTCATGTCTTAGATATATTTATTTTTCACATATATCCCCCAAATCACACTGTTTCTTTCCTGTTTTAGATACTGTGATAAGAACTTTCAGAGTGTGTGCCAAGCTCTCAGTGGGAGTCCTAGAAACTGACTATTCAGGGTGTTTTCATTTTTCTGGACTTTGCTATTTGGAATTACTTTAGACACCTAGATAGTTCAGGAATTTTGAAAGAGATTCAGAAGTACCACTTAATTCAACTTCTCTTCTGAACTGAAGTTTGCAAACTAAAAAGAAATTGTATATATTTCTTCCACAGAATAGTAGAACAGAGAAAGACTTCAGGCAAAGAGTGGGTTTTAAAATTACTCTGAATGTGTTGTATTTGAAAGACCCTTAGCCAGAAAGAATGAAAGAGAATACAGAGCAAGAAGGGGATGAAATGAATGAGGATACCTGGGGGGATTGACGGAAGAGCCTCCTTTTAATGCAGGGCTAACTTTTAGTTCTTTCACCTGAAAGGCTGACCTCCCCTGGAGGTTGGTGAGATTTCCAGTTTTTACTTAAACAAGGTTGAATAAGTTCTTGTTGCTTGCGAACTAAAGAACCTTAACCTGTACCTGCTGAAGGAAAGAAAAGGAAAGGAGAGCACATCTTTCCAACTCGGAATGGGAAAATTTCATATATTTATACTAATGCTGTGACACCTGTTTGATTGAAAAAGAAATGCCCAGTTGGAATCACACAATGAGGAGTTTTCCCTCTTTTAGGTGTGAAAGAGCATGAAGGTACAGAGACACAGTTGGGAGGAGAAGGAGGACTGCAGAGGTGCACAGGAGACAGTTAAGGTAGTTGTCTCAGAGCAATGCTGATTGTAGTGTGTAATTGGAGTTATAACAAGCTTTTGACTCTGAATTCTTTGTGACTTCCACCCCAGAGACTGCAAATTACTATCAATTAATATAATGAACTGATATCATCACTGAGGCAGAGTACCCCCTAGGAGAATGTGGAATATTGAGCTCGTCAAAGAGATAACTGATTGTGTCATACAGAGCATTTCTTTGGCCCCACCAAGAATTTTATAGCACTTAGTAAGACATCATTACCATTCAGTTACAGCATATGCTAGAAATTACATAGATTTTTAAAAATGAATTTAACTGAAGCTAACTATACAATTGCCATCTTGTATTAACAATATAGTTTCCCCATATGACTATTCATTATTTATTATTTACATAGGAAATTGTGACATTTTTAAATACACTAAATGTAATTGGAAACTATCCTTAAGATTTCACACACAGTGTTACTCTGCTGATGCTAGAAAAGCCAGTGCAGCCATATTTGCAGAGTAGATTTGTGAGGGTTCATTTCTAATTTTAGACTAATTGGACATCTGTAAAGCAACAGTTTACCTGTTAATTTCAAGAAATCGTCTCTATCTCCATCCATCGGATGAAATTTCTCCCACCTCTATCCCCGCCCCTGGCTTCCAACTTTTGCTTGATGATCCTGTTTGCTTCCAATTTCCAGGAGGTTCTGTGTATGCTTTCCTTGGGTTCACCTAGGTATTCAGCTTCTCTGGGCTTGCGAGCTAAGTGTTTGGTGACCTTTATTTTATAGCTAGGGTCCA